>APFE030765347.1:62402-98996 GCA_000404065.3 Pinus taeda
CCCCCTTGGGTTTCTTTTGGATGCCCCATCAAAATAGAGAATCCATCCTTGTCTACTATTCTTCTAAGTTTTGAAATCCACATCTATCATTCTAAGCTTCCAACATCTCTCATATTTTGTTGATAACAACTAGTAATTTAGGGGTAGTTGATCCAACTCTTTCATTGGGCAGTGATAATTCTACTTTGGGACTTCAAATTTGGCACACAATGATAATGAATTCTAGTGGTTTGAGGAGTAAGCTTGTTATTAAAGATTGCAATATTTCTAGCAAGCTAAGCTTTCTAGCATATAAATTTAGGGAGCACTTCTAATATTTATCCATAATTATTATTAAAAACATTTCATAGATATTCAATAGGGGTTAAATCCTCAGCATCTACTTATTAATTATTGATAATTAAATTAAATTCTAGAAACTTTATTCCAAAATAGACACATTTATTTATGTAATTATAAGGATTATTTGTTTTTAATATACACTTTATTTTTATACATGCCCCAAGCATGGTATTACACATTTGGTTGTGCGTTTGACTGCGCATTATTTGTCTTTATCTATAGTTTAACATTGAAATTCAATTTTTGTTTTTTAATTATTATTTAAAATTATTTATTTGTAAAGTGATTAGTTGGCGTCAGGTTGTACCTTCCATTTTTCTATTAGTTACTAATTGTTTTAATTTTAGTTTTATTTCCTTTTTATTTAAGTTTTTTTTGTCTTTTTTTATTATTTCCATTTTCATGAATTATTTTTTCTCTAATAAAACTTCTATTTCCATGAATATAAATAAATTAATAGAAAATTAATTTTTAAAACCTTGTGAGCGTTTCTTTCCTAATTTTATGAAAAACTTTATTGATATATGGTTATTAATATTTAGGATCTCATGAGCATTTTTTTTAGTATATCAAGAATTCAATAAATTAGTCTTATTACAAGAAATTGAATTCAAGAAGTTTCTTTTTTTTCCTCATTAATGTCTGTAGAATCTGATGTAGATTTGAAGCTCTAGCCAAGGTGAACACAAGGAGCAAATCCAATGCAATGCACTGAAGCTCTTCATTTAATTTTAGGGGATTCAAATTCTAGGGTGTAGAGGTTGGGGTATGGGTCCAAACTAATTCTACCATTGTGCAGGGACGAGATACAATGCTCATGAATTTTGTAGGAGACAAATGGTTATGCAAACAAGTTTCAAGTTTCTTGGAATTGACATCTCGTTCACTTGAAACAAAGTTTCTCCATATCAGCTTGAATAAACATTGTACATTTTCACTTTCGTTTCTATTTTTGTATGAAGACTTTAATTGATCAATTCACTATTTTAAATATAGTTAAGACTCTAATTAACTATATTTAAACCAAGAAGCATACTCCAATCAACTATATTTAAACAAAGAGGTAAGTACTCCTAACACTTGTTTTTATTATATAATATAGTTTCTATAATATTTTTATAAACTTCACTTAAAATTTAATAAATATTATTTCAAATCATAATAAATGGTTTAATTTATATAATTTAAATACCTAAAAAAAAATTAATATACTAAATTCATTTATATATTTTAAAATATAATTTCAATAACCAAAAAAATTGCAATTTTAATATATATTCCATAATTGTCCATTAAACTTAATTGAGGTTGTGTTATGCTCTTAAATAAGTTTATAATGAAGGCAAGCCTAGTACCAGCCACCTCTGCCTGCCTTGAAACAGGCAAGTTGACTTTTTTAAGCAAATGAACCAAATACCCAGAAAAGAAAATATGTCAACACAAAATATATATTTCATAACTGATAATTTCGAAATTAAGTCCTTATGTACTCATTATTGACTTCTGCTAATTAATCTAGGAAACTCCCTCCTTTAAAACTAATTTAAACAACTATTAAAACTGGACAGTTGTGGAAGTCAAAAAAATATTATTTTAACGTCTAAAAGCTAAAACTAACCTAATGACGTAAGTATAAAAAATAACTATACTTATTATTTATGAAAATCCCTGAAAAAATCAGTGGGAAAACGAGGCGATATGATGCCCCAGTTACCAGTATCGCACACCGGTTTGCCGGTCCCTGCGGCTCAATATGCACGCATGAACCTTTAACAGGTGAGGTGACAACTACTGCAATCGACTCCAGCTTTTACGTTACAGCCACTTTGAAGGTGCAATTATACGAAGATATTTGGAAATCAAAGCCAGCTCGGTGTCCCAACGACAAGATGGGAAAGAAAACGCTTTCTGCGTTTAAACGACGGATTAGGGGGCCTGTCCTTCCAGTTGTTGCTGCTTCATTACCGCAAATCGGTTTGTTCAATTTTGAAAATAGTACATCTACTCAATTATATTTAGTATTAAGTATTAGATTAAGAAATATCCTAAAATTTGATGGTCAAAAATTGCATATTAAGAAATATCTTAAAATCTGATGGTCAAGAAAGTGTCAAAAGAAATCTCAAATCAAATTCCTAAATATTCTACAATCTACATAAAAATACACCCTTAAATCATATTAAACTGAGAAAATTAACGTACCTTGGCCGTATTGATAGAATTACCACGTTCTTGAATGTTGAAGAAGGGACTTTGACCAGTCTGCGCCACTAAAGGCTGTTACTGCTGCCTCTCCCGTTTTCTTGGCGGAAATATCCATTCCATTTTTACAACAAATGTATTTCCAACAAAGCCGATTGTTATCTCCCGCTGCAGATAATTCAACCAATTCCTGTACACATCTCTCGCTGGCGTGCAACACGTATCTCCTCAACGACGCCTCGCTCACAGATCTGTTCAAAAAATTAAAATTAATATCCATATATCTTCACCTCCCCTGCAAAATATTTCAACACTAAAAACCCTAATTCATTAATCACCATACTGTAAATTTACCACGAATGGAAATTTTCTTCTGAGCTGTTAAGTACAGCCGAGATTCGAAAGCAGTTGCCCGCCATTTGGCATGTTGGCGATTAGTAATTTAAAATTCACAGGTATATGGTAAGAATGAAAGTCTACCGACATACAGAACAGAGCATTAGTGGGTAAGAATGAAAGTCTACCCACATACAGAACATAGTATTAGTATGAGTAGACTTTCATTCTAACTTACTAATACTCTGTTCTGTATGTGGGTAGACTTTCATTCTTACCCACTAATGGTAGACTTTCATTCTTACCATATAACTATGAATTTCAAATTACTAATCCATTTCCTTAAACCAAACCCTTAACCTCTTAACCACTTCAAAACCATTTAAGAATCACATTCCTGTAACACATTATTTTAATACAAATACTTTCAAATTAATATATATATATAAAAGAAATGAAAAAAATATTTTAAAAACCAATCAAAACCATTATATATATACACACAACCACCTAATGCAGATTCTGCAAAGCTATTTACGATTGCAAAACCAAAACAAGTGCTGCATGCAGCCGGTAGTCCCTGCCATCAAGCACAAATGAAGCCCTTTTCTGATTTGTGCTTCAGTCTTATCATTGTGATTTGGATGAAGAAAGGCCACTTCGCCTGACCCCCATGTCAAACCGGGTTTTATTTCTAATAGAGTGATTTAGTCCCCTTACATTTCATTAGAGACACGTTTAAATGATACCTAAGGGAAGGATGCTCCAAGACAATCATTGCCCACCTCAGAAGCATGCCTATATAGTATATGCATACCCAACCATATCTAATATCCACGCATGGTTGAAGAAATTGTGTGACTGAAATTTCAATTCACTACACAAATTCCCCTCAATGAAATGATCAAGTTATTCCAAACTCTTCTCTTCAATAAATTGAAAGAAGCAAATAGCTTGCTACAAGTGAAATTTAGAAACAGGGCTGGTGCTGGATATTGTCCTATGGTGTATGAATACATGCCTAACGGAAGCCTGGGGGGAAACAATGGAGGGCCTCTGAATTGGGATAGTAGATACAAAATTGCAGTGGAGGCTGCCAAGGGCTTGCGCTATATTCACCATGATTGCTCGCCGCTTATACTTCATCGCGATGTGAAGTCCAACAATATACTTTTGGATTCCAATTTTGAAGCACATATCGCTGATTTTGGCCTGGCCAGGTTACTGCATCATTCAGGGACCTCGGAGTGCATGTCTTCAATGGCAGGCTTTTTTGGTTACATAGCTCCTAGTAAATTGTCGTTTTTATGCTCAAGTATTTGTGTTTGGGTTACCTGAGAGTTTTAGGCTACACATTGTATGACTGTTTTTTTGAGATTCCCGCGCTTTTCGAGAAGCTTAGTGTCTGATTTTCCCATTCTAATAATGATTTTATAGGAGCGAGCCTTTCCATCAAAGACCTGAATTAAAAATAAATGGAAAATAAAGTGATGACTTTACTATTTTATGTGATAATCATCTTGTGATAATTATTGAATTGACAGAGTATGCGTACACTCTGATAATCATAATGATAATCCTTATGTATGAAATGCAGTAGTCTATAAAGCGACTTTTTGAAAGCTTTTCCAGCGGATTTTTCCGGTCAAAATCCGGCAACAATTCATTGGAATCCCAAGTTTGATAGCTAGTCTCTGCACAATCAATAGCTCCCAGGGGTTTTTTAGGGCGCTGAATCCAAATATGCAGTTAAAAAACCATTTTAACTGGTAAAAATCAAGATTTAACCTCATTTCTTCCGCCGGATTCCGTCACCGGAATCTCCAAAAAGTCGCATTATAGACAACTCCGTATGGAATTAGATGTAAATGATATAAGAAGTACTATGGTATACTATGTATATCTTTATTGGCCACATCGCTAGATGAATTACATCTTTTCATCCAATTCTCTACTTTTTCATCCAATTCTCTATTTTTGAACCTTATTGCATACCGTCCATATATGTACCTATGATGTATATAGTGCTATCTGGTTTTTTAGGATTGGAAAGCATGCTTGTTTTCCCTGGTAAATATATGTTAATATTGGATATGGTTGAGTGATGACTATAATTATATTTTGATCCAATATAATAAATTAATAATACATTATATTTTTTTCCATATTGGAAAAAACTAATTCATAGATGTAATTATAATTAGAAACACTGAAGATTCATGAAAATGAGCTTGGTCATTGCATTAACAAACATGGAAATGTATACAAACTGATAGCCGTAAATTCTATAGTAATCCGCTGACTACCGCCGCTTGCTGCCGACTTGTCCAGAAGACGCCGACTTCTAGAACCTGTAATTAATCTACCTGCATTAACAGAGGGTAGTTGGAATTAATACCTTCCAACACTCCCCCTTAATTCCAACTATATAACAAACATACTCTTAATTGATATGCCCGCTGGTCTAAGTCTCAGCTAGGCTTACAACAAAACATTTCATTTTTGCCTTCTTGCTAAAGGCTCCATGCTTGTTCATTTGTTGGTACAGTTTCATCTTCACCTTCCTGGGTTTCCTTATGAAATTCCTTTGCTCCTTGCTTACGTACTTAACGTCAACAACATCTTCTGGATTGGGATGCAATGCAAGATCCCAAACAAAGTAATCTAATTCATGTTCTCCCCACTTTCCATGAGGAACTAGCAAACGAGCCATCAAAATGTAGTCATTTTTTAACATGAGCGGCCTCCGAAGAACATCCATGGTAGTATCCTCCACAGTAGCAGTCATCTTGAAATCTCTGATCCGAAGAATTTCAGCTGGTGTGCGTGAGCAGAGTATCTCTGTCAGAGCCCTAAAATCTGGGTACTGGCTCATCAATTCAGTTTTGGCAATAATGGCATCCCTCTCTGCTGGATCATGCATCCAGAGAACCACTGCTTTCTGCACAAACCATGGACAAACTTTGCGATCAGAAAGTTTTCTATAAGATCCATTCTTTCCTAGAAGTCAAAAAAACAAAACTGATTGCTTGAAAGCTGACATTTAACAACCATCGCATCCTATATAGGAAGTCTTAGATGTGCCTGTGATCACTTGGTGCAATTTAACAACCATTCAATGGGGTCCCACAGACCACTTCTTTGAAGAATACAGATCATTCCTTTGAAGAATTGAATTGCAGTGTACATGATAACCATGTCTTGTTAACTATAACCATATCTTGTTAACTATAGATATCAATTCTGACAAATGGCAATTAAGAAAACAAATTTTAGTCTAAAATCCGAGGCCACCAAATTTCCATCGATCTATTAAATTTAAACTGAAGTGGTTCAGAATTGTTAAGAATTGCTCTAAATTAGAAATTTTGGAACGGTTCAAAATTGCAAAAAACTTTCGAGGCAAATTCAACCTGATAGAAATTTAAGTCATAATCTATTTTTATACCATTCTAAAAATAATTTTAGCCAAAAAAATATGCTATCGAATGCCAGTGATCTACACCGATAATACATCCTGCCTTGCCATAATACTTGACAGGCTAGAGCTTCAGAGCTTGCATTGGTAAACAGACGAACTAATGAGCTTTTTCTAGTTCAACCAAGTAATGGGTCAGGGGTACAGGAATGGGTTTTAGGGGTTGCATAATTGTAATGGGGAAAGGAATCAGTTATACTCTTTTAGGGTTTTAAATGGGGTTTTACTGTTCTCCAAGTAATGGGTGTTAGAATTTGTATTACTATTCAGTAAAACAAAACTTTCGTGGTTTATATTTATCTGCTCGTTTCAGGCTTTTGTCAGGCACCTTGACCTCAAAACTTTTCCAAACATGGTGAGACTGTGATAATGTAAAATCTCACCGTATTCCATTACCCGAAATACGTGACTTTTATGTAAAAACCTATCAAAACATCATGAAACTCTGATCCCAAAAATGGTGCCTTTGACATAATGTTTATCCCACTCAGTGGGGAGCCTAATTAACAGGCTTTTACTCTTCAACCAGGAAAGGCGATTGATAAACTGTTCAAACTCGCCGAGACATCTATAATAAAAAGATGAAGCTACCATCTATGACAAAAAATTGTAACCGCAGTGAGAAGATGCATACTCGGATGAATCAGGTTGTGTTTGAGCCCTGAGATGATGGCAAAATAACAAAAAAAAAAAAACATACAGGCAAAATCAATGTAATTTCATGATATAATGCTTAAAATACCTGTAGATTTCCACACAATTCTGCATGCAAAAATGTGGAGATATCTTCCTTGTAGAACTGTCAATAAATTAAAATTTGCAGGGTTAGAGTCTTCAAGCAAACACTAGGTATCCTAGTACCATAGCACACTCTAGATGAGCTACCCAACAGGTGGCATGACTGGAAAAAGAGAAGCGGGCTGTAATAATCCCTCCGCCAGTCCAGATAAAAATTCTTGACATTAGCTGTTTCAATGAAATTTTATATAAATTTTAAACTCCCAGAATGAAGCTGGAATGTGACCCAGATAGTGAAAATAATATTAAAACATTCAAGAATCCCAATAGCAAAGTTGTTCTTATGTTTAATGGCAAAGTTGACCTATTGTGGTGGATAACAGCTACTCCATTCAACACGCAGAACCTTCATGGCTTTCATTGGAATGTCGAATATCTAACGCCTGCTAGTCTTTGAATCAAAAGCTTATATTTTTATCTTCCAGCCATTTTTATAAAGAGATCAAACATTCATAAAAAGGGTAAAATATCTTCATTGTGCTCATATGAAAACACCAATGCGTTCCAAGATTGAAGCAATGATAGAGGTAAGGCTCTCCATTGCAAATTTATTATACTTTTCATTCAAATGTACAAGAACCAGAACGATTGTAAAGGAAGCTGAATGTAAATACCATAACTGTACCCAGTAGCAGAATACAAAAATTGAAACAAAGAACCATATAACGAAACTAAACCTACACATCAGAATTGAAAGCTTGTTGCAGTAAACTAGGCTTGAAGAAGATAATGTCAACCACATAACATATCTAAAATTCTCTGGCACAATTGCTGTCTAGGTGTGGCAACACAGAGGTCATAGACTCATTGTTGAATACATTCAAGAAACATGATTTATTAGGTTTCATGATCTGCTCCAGAAAACATAGTAAAATAACATACCTTGAAATCATCAGATCCCCTTGGCTAAACTGGAGGACTCCCATTAAATGAGCCAGCACTTCGGATACTCAGTGGACCACTGCTATGCAGACTCTTTCTCGATGTCAGATGGCATTGTTCCTGTGAAGGAAATTAATTCATGAGATTCGAAGAAACAACTATACAAAAGATAATGACAATCTTGACATCAAAGGCTCTGACAGAAACCTAGAAAGGATCTCTGGAATCTAAACGCAACAATAAAGGCAACAATTAATACTTCAAACTCCATAGTCGAGTAAAAATGTAGATCAGACTTGTAAGGTTAGTTGTATTTAAAGTCAATTTAACCCTAAATCTATATTGATATCATTTCAAACATCAAAGCAGCTGAAGCATGCAAGGTACATATCAATCAGACAAATTAATCCACAGAGAACGTCATTAAGCCCATCAAATACAAGAAATCTGACTGCAAAGTAAGGATACAATGGAAGCCTACTTGGATCCAAATTACTATCCCCACACAAGAACTGTAAATATGTTACTCCCTTTTATGATTTTTTACCATCATTCAAATAAATTATATATTTCTATTCAACTTTCCCACTTATTCTTAAGGGTGTGAAGATGCCCTTGCATCTTCTGATTTACACTATTATATCCTCTAAAAAGAATAAAGACACATGTTATGTCAGAAATAATGAAAAACCCCTTAAAGACAGTATAACCTTATGCAAGCAGTAAAGAGCTTTGAGAAAGACTGCAGATATCCGTGCACTCTACAGAGGTGTTGCGCTGCGGAAGTGGCAGGATAAACAGATAATGCAACAAGTACCTGCTGACACGGAACAGTGACTTGAGCAGTAATTAGCATACATGCTTGGCACCCTGCGGCCATTATAGTGTTATTTTGTGCTCATTATAGTTTCGAGACATTGCCTTAATTTTTTTGACAGAAGCAACACGGAATACCAACAATGGCTAAATTACTTATTTATCTTCAGGTTTTAAGGAAAAAGGGTCTAGAATACACTCGTGTGAATTAAAAGACAATTAATGGTTCAGATTCCACAGCTAAGTAACAGGATTATTGGGTGACAACCAAAAAGGTCGTAGTTATAATAATTTTCATTCAATCGAAGGCAATTTCAATCTACAATCACCAATATTTATAATCTATACCAATCACTCCACAATGCAACCACCACATGGAGCATTCTATCAGAACCTCGTTTGACACAACAATAAACACTAGACCACCAGCAGACAGCATACCTTACCAGGTAGTTTCACTACATATATACCTTAACATTTTCGATTGATAAATTGTGTATATTGAGAATCGCTAAAACATTACATCAGAAGGAGCTTATACAATTCGTTATGCATCAAACAAGCAAACATCCGAAACATCTGGCTGTGCTAATGAATAGACAAATCCGATTGCCACAGAAAAACAGAAGCAACCTGCCTAGATCCACATTACTGCTTGAAGCTAGCATTTTCTAAGAGTATTGGCTTGTAGTCTGGTATTAAACTGATTAGTTTGTTTGACATAGAGGGGTTTTTATTTCCGCTGACTGAACGTAAATAAATGCTCTTACCAAATACTCGTTCTTTGATTAAAAACAATCTAAATTACAAGGACAATGACGGATCTTGCACCAGAGTTATACAAACGTTCAAGAAAAACAAAGCTTAATGTACAGACCATAAGAAACAGTACAAAAGATCAAGAGAAACTTACAGATTGCGAATTCGCCATGGCCGTTTGTCTCCCACGACGGTTTGTCTCCCGCGAGGAATATCACTGTGCGTCCGTCCGCTTCCTCATTCAGTTTTAGATCAGTGGGATCAACGACCACGATTCATTCAATCGTCTAACACCACAAATCTATGGTCAACAATAAGACACGGGGGCGGCTGGGGTCATTCATTTCAAATGGAAACGCCTTACGGCGTAATTAACATTAAGGATAAAGGTTGCTTTATATAATTATTTTTATGAATTTAAATAAATAAACTTTTAATTTATTTAATTTTTTTACCTAGTTTAACTTTTTCACACATAAATAGTAAGATATTGGGAATAATAATATTAATTAGAATAATAATGATTTAACAGGGTCCTTGGGTCAAAATTAGACGTTAATTGTTTTTAGCTGTTGGAATCTCTGATCAAACTATTTAAAGCGCTAGACTAGATCTGTCTCCTCAACTTGTCCTGACGATGAACCACACTAGTTGGTTCGAAACGCGTCGGCAAATGTCTTTCCTTATGTGATTTATGCCGAAATTCTTCTTATAGCTATGATGGATCACAAAAGCCTCAATTCTACAGCAGAGATATTGCTGTAAGAAATTTTAAAAAATAAAGCAAGAACTAAAATTTTCTGATAGGAAGAAAATGTTTTCACTGAACATGTATGAGAATGGCTGATTGCTTTGTTTTATTTTTTAATTTTCATAACTGTTAGAAACAAATTAACTGGGCGATCTTCTGATACGGCGCAGACAATCGACTGAGCCACCACAGAGAGCCTGATCTCCTGACCTAGCCAGAGAGAAGCAGGCATATCAACAAAACGCATGGAACCCGTGCAGGGGGGGGCCGCCAAGCCCTCCCCCATGACCAATACCACGCTGCTGGGAAGAACTGGGCCAATACTTTTTGGCTCGATCCACGCAGACGGGGAAAACAATGAGGAGACACAACAGCACATGCCCAATGCACCTGACAGTCAGGCAGACAAACGCAGTGAAACGCCGCGAGGGAAAGAAAAGACAGGGGAAAAGATCACGGTTACCTCAAGCACATGCAAGCCAATAGCAGCAAAAAGACCCAAGATAGAACTACCCAGTCAGGAGATCAATGAAAGAATCCAATACATGAAAGATCATGCGCTCATAGGAAAATTTATAGGCTTCTGGCCAACAGAAAAAGCCTTGTATGGTTGGATCGCTACCAAATGGAAACCCAAAGGCCACATAACACTGTAGCTGGGGCCGAAGGGATTCTTTACTGTGATATTCTTGTGCCTAGAAGACAAGTTCAGAATCATGGATGAAGGGCCATACTTTTTTAACTCAGCAGGATTGTATCTAAGGGACTAGGTAGCAAGATTAAACCCGGACAAGGAAGATCTCTCCTGGGCTCCAGTGTGGATCAGAATGTACTCACTGCCAGAGGAATACTGGAAAGAAGGGTTGCTAAAAAAAATTGGAAATGGACTGGGGGAATACATCAAAGCAGCTGAAGAAACGAAGCTTCGAAGATATACATCCTACGCCCGCACCTGTGTCTTCATGTGCCTGGATAACGCCCTCCCGGACTCGGTAAGTCTCTCTCATGATGATTATGAATGGATTCAACCCTTAGATTATGAACATGTACCTTTTTGCTGTCGCAAATGTCATGCTCACGGGCATCTCTTCAGGGACTGCCCGCTGAATACCAAAGCCTCTGACCCCGACTCCTCCAATATGCATGCCCATGAGGGTTTCACCAGAGTCCCTAGCCGTAAGCGAGCGCATAAAAAACCCTCATCCGGGAAAATACCCCTGCAAGAGATGGCTTCTATCCCTACCACAAGTAACAGCTTTGAAATTCTCGCTCAAGCCACCGTAGAGCTTCCCTCCAGCATGCAGTATAGCTCCATGCCTAACGCCTCCAATCCGATTATTCCCCCTTCGAAGTCCTCTCCTACATCTCGTCTCCCCAGAGATGATGCCAGAACCACCAAAGAGAGCCAAAAAGGACCAAATGGGAATGCAAAGGATATGGAAGTGGAGGGAATCACTTCTAAATCAGGCGGAACCCCCATAGCAAACCCGGAATACCCCGAGGGAACCTCTAAAGCCATGGAGACGGATGACTTGCAAAATCAAGCCTGGCAGCTAGCGCTTATCTCAGAGGACAACAGTCAGGCGCAACATATGGAGGAAGAACCAGAGAGCATAGATCTAAAAGGGCTAGACATCTTTGGATTGGAGCAAGCATGTAGAAAAAAGGAGTATGACAAAATTCAAGAGCACCAGCTCAGTACTCTAGAAACTATCCTATCCAGAGCATATCCGCAACAACAATTAGGCATACAACCAGGTAGTCAATGGGATGGAAATCTCCTACCAAAGGACTCCAAAAAGAGCGGGAGAAAAACAGATCTCCAGCGAACCATAGCAGTAGGTAAAATCTTGGTCGATTCAGGCCGATATGCTAAATTGAAAAAGTACTATAGGCCCACACCACACAGTGACCAATGAAGCTCATCTCATGGAATGTAAGAGGGCTCAATAGCCCTGGGAAACTTAGAATGATTAGAAGTATGATAAGGCAGGAACAACCCTAGATCTTTTTCTTGCAGGAAACAAAATGCAACAGTAATACCCTGGGAAGCATCCTCACAAAAGCTTGGCCAAGATGTAATACAGTGGCAGTGGATGCATCAGGAGATTCTGGAGGCTTAGCGATTGCATGGAATACACAAAAATATCATTTTCAATCTCCATGCTTCCCACAACCTCATCCAGGCAACATTTCATATAGTCGGGACCAACATTCATGGTCATCTGACCAATGTCTACTTCCCGCAGGATGCTCCCAATAAAATTGCTCTTTTAGACACCATAGCAATCCTCAACTCCAACAGAGAGCATTCTCCCTGGCTCATAGGCGGAGATTTCAATATGATCACCAAATTAGAGGAAAAGAGAGGAGGTCGGGCCAAGCTAGAGCAGGACACGGATCATTTCAAAGATTTTATCCACAACAACACGCTCATTGACATGCAAACTCTCAATGGCATTCACACCTGGAGCAATCGCAGGACTGGGAGGCATCAAATAGCATCGAAGCTCGACAGGTTCCTCATCTCGGACAATGACATTCACCTAGGGGGTGATCTATCAGCACTCATCCTCCCACATTCCGGCTCTGATCACTGGCCCATAGCACTCCAATGGCAGCGACCAGGTAACTCTACCAGACGTCCGTTCAGATTTGAGGCATGCTGGTTATCCCATCCCGCTTTCAAAGACTTCATCAATCACTCTTGGAACAACTTCACGGCACCGACAGGGTCAAGAATGTTCCAATTCCAACAGAAACTCAAACATCTGAAAGCCCAAATAAAAATTTGGAAGAAGGAAACTTTTGGTAATATCTTTCAGGCTCAACAAAACCTCAACATGGAAATGAGGGAGCTCTAGCAGCAGATAATAACAGAGGGGTACAGAGAAGGAACCATGGAAAGGGAGAAGTAAATACAAAATCAATTGGAGGAGAGAAACAAGCAGGAAGAGATCTTATGGAAGCAAAAATCCAGAATCAGATGGCTGAAAGAAGGCGAGAGAAATACCAAATTCTTCCACAGGACTACTATACAAAGGAGAATGCACAATACTATCTCCTTTCTCCAAAAGAAAGGAGGGGAAAGAGCGGAGGACCACACTGAGATTGAACAGGAACTAATCAACTACTTTCAAGAAGTACTACAAGAACCTCAAATCGACAGAAGCAGAGCTATAGAAAAGATTACACAACATGTGCCACAAGTCATCACAGAGGACCACAACCAACTCCTTCTCTGACCTGTCTTGCCAGAGGAAGTTGACTTAGCAATGAAACAACTCAAGGAGGGCAAAGTACCGAGGCCGGACAACTTCTCTACCACCTTCTTCCACTCATTCTGGGAGCTCATTAGAGAAGAAGTATGGCAAGTAGTTGAGGAATCTCGATCTCTTCATTGGCTGCTATCGGCGCTCAACTCAACCTTCATCGCTCTCATCCCTAAAGAAGAGGGCGCTACCACTCCGGATAAATATCGCCCAATTGCTCTTTGCAACGTCATCTACAAAGTCATCTCTAAAGTAATTGCAAACAGATTGAAGCCACTGCTACCCCTACTCATATCACCGGAACAATCTGGGTATGTTGAGGGCAGAAAAATAATGGACGGTATCATCCTCACTCATGAAATCATACACTCCCTTAAGATTTCCAATCAGGCAGGTATGATTCTCAAGATTGATCTATCCAAGGCTTTTGACAAATTAAGTTGGACTTATATCCAAAAAATGTTAAATGCCTTTGGTTTCTCACCTATGTGGGTGCGTTGGGTTCATAGTTTAATCTCCTCCACTTTCTTCTCCATCCTCATCAATGGCATCCCCTCTCGACGTTTCAGCCCCTCCAGAGGAATCAAGCAAGGGGACCCTCTATCTCCCTTCCTTTTCGTCTTAACAGCAGAAGGGTTGGGGAGACTCATCAAGCATGCCCTTCACTCTCAGCTTTTGAAAGGAATATCCATTCATAATACCCCTGCCACCACCCATCAGCAATTCGTGGATGACAATATGCTTTTTGGATACCCATCAGCTCAAGAAGCCACCATCTTTAAGGCCCTCCTGAAGGACTTCTTTGACGCCTCGGGCACCAGTATCAATAAATCCAAATCGCAGATCTTTTTCTTCCATACATCTCCCATCATTCAACGAGCCATAGCCCGCATCCTAGGCTTTCCCATTGCCACCCTTCCCTCCAATTACCTGGGTGCCCCTCTCATCGATTCGACCATTAAGAATGCCTCTTGGCGTAAACTCCTTGAGAAGCTGGAATCCCGCCTTTCCTCATGGAATTTTAGAGCTCTGAACATAGCCAGTAGGGTAATCCTCATCAAAGCAGTGCTTCAAGCAATGCCCCTCTATCGCTTTTCAATCCTTGCAGCGCCTAAATGGGCTCTCAAAAGGATTAGAGATATTCAGCGCAACTTCCTGTGGGGAACTCACGGAACTAATCGTAAATGGGCCCTTGTCAATTGGATTACTACATGCAAACCTAAGGAGAAGGAAGGGCTAGGCCTAAGGGATCCAAGTCAAAGCAATGAAATAATGGGTGCGAGAATCTGGTGGCAATGGCTCACAGCACCAAACAAGCCCTGGGGCGTCATCTAGCGAGCCAAATATGCTAACCACAGACCGATGGAGGAGCTAATCAGATTCACCCCTGTTGAGAAAGGCTCGTTGATGTGGAATGCGGCTAGTCAACACTCTTCCCTCATCCAACAACACAGTTTTTGGGAAATCAGAGGTGGTAACAGAGCTCGTTTCTGGACAGATGCTTGGAATCAACTTCCCAGGCTTGACAATTTTCTTACTATCCAGCCTAGCAATGATTGGGAGGAACAACAAAAGGAGAAGGTCCATTAGCAATGGACACAGGAGACCAATCAAGGATATAGGCAATGGAAGCGCCCGACCGAACTGATAAGAAACTTCGACACCCAGACAAGAGAAAACCTGGAAAAAGAGCTCCAAAAACGAAAAATCAGAAACAATGAAGGTGAGGACTTACTAAGATGGGGCTACACCCCGCAGGGATCCTTCACCATGAAAGAAGCCTACAAAATCAAGTGCCAAGATGATACGCCTCAGGATCCCATCTGGGGAAGGATCTGGACCCCTGGCATTTGGCCCAAAGTCTCGACCTTCTTATGGCTCACCGGGCATCGGAAAATCTTAACCTGGGACAATTTAAGAAAAAGAAAAATACAGGGGCCCTCCATGTGCCCCAACTGCCGCTCACAAGAGGAAACGATACAACATCTCCTGGATTCCTGCTCCGTAGCCAACCAGATATGGGAGAAATCCAGCTTCAGATGTCAAAGAAACTGCCGACCATCTGAAGACATTATTAACTCCATTCGCCTCTGGCACCAAAGTCCCTATAAAAGCGTTGTCCTAAATTACCTCTGGAGAATTATTACGGGCCTCCTCACTTGGACTGTATGGAAAGAAAGGAACAAGCGCATTTTTAAGAACCAGTGCACACCATCAGAAATCATTTGGGACAAGCTAGTCACGAATCTAAAAGAAACTTTGGCTCTTAAAACTTGGCTTTCGGAGGACTTTCCCATGCAGGCTAATGAAAAAACAATATGGGACAACTGGAACCTCCAACTTCAGCAGGGAAGCACAACAGGAAATCCTAAAGGAAAAACAAACGATCGCACGCATCAGTGGCTACCCCCCCCAAAGCAAAGATACAAACTCAACTTTGACGGAGCTTCTAAAGGGAAGCCAGGGAAAGCAGGATTCAGTGGCATTTTCAGGGATTATAAGGGCTCTCCTCTTTTAATCTACCTCGGCAATATAGGGTGGGATACAAATGACTTAGCTGAGCTAGAGTGTCTCTGGCAAGGAGTTCTCTTAGCTCAAACCCATGACTCCAGCCTTTGGAGATCGAAGGAGATTCCCAACTCCTCATCAACATGGCTACACAATTGCTCAATGGAGCTCATGCAAATAAGATCTCCACTAGTTGGAGACTTGAGGCAAGGCTGGAAGCCATAGAAAACACCCTCAACACCAACAGGTCTATCATCTTCAACCATGTCAGAAGGGAAAGCAACAAGGTGGCGTACCTCCTTGCCAATATGGGAGTTGAATACAAGCACCCTCTCCTAGCAGGGAACCTTGATATCATCCAGAATCATGAACAAAAACAGGAATGCAACACTCTGCTCCAAAGGGAAGAAAACTCCCCGGATGCGGGTGATTCACCGAGGACATAGGCAGATGGGACAGGGGTGGAGCAGTGTCGATCGACACCTGCCAGCTCCACACCACATGGCCAACGAAACGATGGATTCAATATAATTGAAGGGGCCATCACATGGCCTTACGTAACAGGAAGCAGGTTTGTACAGGCACGCAGAGGTAAGGACCATCGCCTCCACATGCTTTGGGGTTAGTCGGCCTTCGAAGGCATTGAATGCAGCAGTTATGGCGGAGGAAAGCCGAGACGTTGCGGGTTATGTTAAATTTCGGGACAGATATGACATTGACAGAAGGCTCCATAAGCATCGCTGGTCAGGAGGAGGAGGGTTATGGGAGAGGTTCGCGCCCTGCTGTGTTGCTGAGGCGCGCCCTCCGCAAGCTCAAGCTCTTTTCTGTTCGCTTATGAGCGCTCACTCTATTCTCCTCTCTGTCATGGTGAGGCAACGACTTATCAGTAGAAGGGGAGGCTCGAGAGGGGGAAGCTCTCGTCAGCAATCCAGGAGGAGAAGCTCCTCGAGCTCTCCCTCCTCCTCAACTGACAATCCTCACTACCCCAATACGAGGAGTGGGCGGGGGCGTGCGGGTCTTCGCTCTGCTCCTTTCCCCCTGCCAAGAAATCCATCCCCCCACACCACGCTCTTCCACTTCTGGAGCACGCTGAACCAGCCTGTCATTACGGCCACCATCTCCATCTTATTCACCGAGGAGGCGGCTCAGAGCAACCAGGGGCTCTGCTCTGGAAGTGCCACATTTCGAGCGGAGCCCAGTCAACAAGGCGCCCATCAGAACATGCGCACTTCCATGGAAACTGAGCTCGAAGGGCAGCACAGGCAGAAGGGGAAGGAAGCAATGCAGAATAGGAGTGAGGATTCAAAGCCTCAGCAAGCCTCGCCAGGCAAGGAGATGCATACGTAGAACGAGGAGAACACGCGGCGGGAGGAAGGTGATGGTGAGCCAAATCCGATGGACAACTGTGAAAACTGGGGCTGCCCGATAGTGGAGGAGCCGGCCACGGAGTTCGTTGTGCCCAATTCCAGGTGGCAGTTCTTTTAGGATCAGGTTCCATTTCTATTTTTGTCCATGTAGGCACATCCAGTTGGATGAACAACCGGTTTTTGCTCACCTGTTTGCACTGTTTAGAAAACTAAGGACTATGTTTCTTCTTGTATTTTTGACTCTTTCAGACTGGTTTCCCCTCTGTTGGGGCAGTCTTAGAACCAGTGCCTTGGCACGCTAAGAATGGTTGTCCTCTCTTACATCCAGCACCTTCTCTGTAAATAGTTTTTTTCCTTATTAATAGATTAAACATACTTAGACAAAAAAAAAAAACAAATTAACTACATAAAACAAACTAACTAAATTATTTCTACTCCTATTCTCACCATATACATGAAAATGACTAGGTATAGTCATATTTTCAGTGTAACCATTTTCTCATTTTAATTCCTGTATGTGTGTACAATTCAAATGTTAGTAATAAAAGTACAAATCTAACTAAACTAAGGAAGATAAATATGTAATCAAAATGTACAGCTATTGTTAGAAGCTTACTTAAAATCTCCTTCTCTTGAAATTTCCTTTCCAATTGAATACGAATTGGATCATAGAAATTTGGAAGGATTTCTATTAAGGATTGGGAAATGTTCAAAGGACAAGATAACAGGCCAGATTGTGGATATGAACTTTTAAATTCAAAGGCCTAGAAAAAATTGTTAGTGTTATGTACAAATGTTAAGCTATTAACAATCTTTTTTGAGGGAAAAATTTCCAAATATTTTTCCAATGAATTAATGAAAAATGGATGGAAATCTTTCAAATGAAATGGAAAATAATTAATTAAATTAGATTGCTGGCAGATTTCTAAAAATACATTCTCTTGTTGATATTTCCTTTGAGAAGATAGAAACTTTTTATAAAACATTAGCATTTATTGAAATTGAAATTGAAATAGCTTTTGATGCTCTTGATTATAATATAAAACTTCAATTTTCAAACATGGGCATTGCATTAATTGAATGTTTGATAGTAAAGTGCTCAATATGCCAGCATAAAGTGTCAAAAATCTGAAAAATAAGATTAGAAAAAAAATCTAATTTTAAACAAAAGAAGTGAGGAAACAAAAATAAAATGAAATCACTATTGTTACAACTAATGTTACAGCACAATTGGGATCATTTTGAAATGATTTCTTTTTCACAAGGATTGACCAGAATCATGGAATTTGAGTAATTTCGAATTCCAACTTGTGAATTAGAAAACGAATTATGATTATGAGTAGGAATGAAATCTTGATCATGATATGAATCATAAATTGGAATGTTTTCTTGAATGGTGAAATCATGAAGATAATTTGCTACTCTAAAATGAGGATTTGTTGGGATAATTTCTAAATTGAATCGTTCCTCATTCTCAGATGTTATTTGAATTTTATCATGAGGATTCTCTTGAGAAGAATAGAAATCAAAATCCTCGATGTCAAAGTAATTATCATAAATGACTTTACAAGATTCTTTAGAATTCCCTTCAATCTCATCCAATATATCCAAACAATGAGGAACAATAATTTCATGTTCATTAATGGCAAAAAATGATCATTAATTGCTTCTCTATCTTGATAAAAACTTAATGGTAATTCATTTAGATCAACCTCTGTATTTTCTGAAATATCATTAATACCAAGAGGGGGAAAATTACCATCATTAAAAATATCAGGATAAAGGGAAAAATGTGAACCTGAAACAACGTATTTAAAAGTGTCTCTATTTGAGAATTCTTGTGCATTATGCTCATTGTAAATTTCAATTGCAGATCATTCCTTTGCGTGCTCATGCTTTCTTGAAGAAGGCTGCTTTGTTGCTCTGATTTCGGCATTTGTTCATCATGGAAAAATTCAGAAATTTGTACAGAAGTTTGCATTTTATTATTTACTTTGATTGCTGCTTGTACTTGTTGATTTGCAATTTGATTTTCTGAATTGACTGCAGAGTAGTTTTCAGATTCCAAGGCAGCTCTTTCTCCAAAATTGCTGATGTTGTCTTCTTGCATTTGAATAGAAATATTTTTCAAGCTTTGTGAAACCACTTCATCACAATTTATTTGTACATCCATATTGGAATTCTCATTTATGTTGGAAGAGGATGAAACAAAACTTGAACTAATTTCATATGGATTGGGAATGGGAGGAAGAGAACAAATATATTCAAACCAATCTAGTGATTCTTCTTCCGTAGGCTTATTTTCAACTTTAAATATTAAACAATTCAAGTGAAATCGAATATTAAAATCATTAACAGACTCATTTTCAAATCTTCGTAGATATTCAATTTCTTCACATACCTATTCATAATCATAGCTATCAAACTTACAAATGAAAATTGTAACAAATTGATCCCAGCTATGGATTGAGGCAACCAGAAGAGTTCTACACCAGTTTCTGGGTTTTGCCGCAAATGTGAGAGTAAAAAGTCTGCATAAAATGCCTTCATCAATTCCTTGAAAATCATAATTTAAAACATTTTGAATAAATTGAAAGACATGATTAAAAGCAGAAGAATTTATTTTACCATTAAACTTTGCTTGAGACAAGAGTCTTACCACTTCGAGTGGAGTATTGGAATATGCACGTCCATGGATACAACTTCAAATTGGAAGCTTAAGAGGAGCCATAGTGATTAAATAAAATATTAAAATTGAAAAAGCTCAAATAGACAAAAAGTTTCAAGCCCTCCTTCTAGAGCCAAAAGTGTTGATGCCTCGAAACTCGCTGCAACAACAATGGGGGATAACCACCCGGTCCGGACCTTAAAGCAACTCCTTTTCCGTTTGGATTAGTGGCTTCGACTAGTTTAACTAGGTCCAGTTACCTTCTCCCTATTGCTATTGGTTTATGGTGTATCTTTAACTACCAATAGACAGGGGTATCAGATCACTTCTTCTTGCTGATCAGGCAAGAGAATGACCCTTAAGCTGATTTGGATTCAGCCAAGCCACAACTAAAGTTTAGCCTCTTTGAGAAAATGACTTAAAAGAATATAGAAATTACTCTAAATGCAAGCTTATTCTAAGATGCAAGCAAAATAAACTAATCTTAATCCTATCTTAATTAGGTAGATACAGATCTAACGCAACTAAGAGAAAGATAATTAAAGTATTGAGATTTTAAATATGTTTTGTTTATAATGAATATCAAGTTAATGAAGTAGTTCAATTAAATGATATTATGGATATCAAAACACATCCTATTGAGACTTTTTAACTGAAATAAGAAACCAACAACATTCTAAGAAGTAGTTCACAAAAATGATATTTATTATCAAATCAATAAATCCAATAATTAAACAATAATATGCAGAAATAGTTCACAACACATTACCATTCAATAAATCAGTTTTATAAGACAGATTTCTGAGCAAATAGTTACTCAGAAATCAGAAATTAATTCATAATAACGGAGATACATGATAACAATATTGAGACAAATTGCCCATACTGACAAAAGTGCACAAACATGAACAAAATGAGACATTCTTGTTACCATAAAAATGAAACTGATATTTGAAACAATAGTATTGAAAATACCAATTTATTGCCTCCATTTCTCTGTCCCTGGTCTCCAACAGCTCTTTACATTGCTTGAACTTCTACCTTCAAAACTAAAGCCACAATAGTGCAAACTTTGCCCATCATGCATAATTCAAGATTCAAAGGAAAAATCTTCAATAATCCCTAGATCTGAGATTTTCTCTCCTCCCTCCTACAACTCTAAATTCCTATTACAGTAGTACTTTTAAAAGTCTAAAATTGTAGAGGAGAGCAACCCCTTTTATTACATTCTGCAATCTATTATTTATACTATTTGCAAAGGAAGTTTTGAGAGGAAAGTTTGTTAAAAGTAAATCTGTCAAATCCAATTTTATTTGCTCAAAAATTCTAATCTTCAATTGCTGGAGCATTCTCATTGATTGAGATCATTTTCTCTATATTTCTTCCACTGTTTTCTTACAAAAAGAAATCAAAATAAATTAAGATGCAATCAATAAAATCAAAATATCATTTCTGGCATTTAAAACAAATCCAATCAAATTTTATTTAAATAAATAATTGAAAATAAAATATAAGCTCTCTATTGATGCCTGAGATGGTTTAATTGGCCAAGGATATTATTGACGAATGGATATGCAATTAGAAGAAGCTTTGACAAATGAAAATGAAGAAAATAAAACTCATAAAATTGATTTTGTTTTCAAAATTCGGAGCTTGATCTTCTGCCTAATGTTTGACCCAATAAATGACTAAATCTGTTTGTGAAATCTCCTCAGAGATGTTCTCCTTGATTTTATCTTTCCAATGAGCCATCCTGGGTCATTTGGCCAAGTATAACTCAATCTATGAGCTTCCAAAGTTGATGGATCAAATCTCGCATAAATCTAGAAATTCCATTGCTAGGATAAAAATCAGAATTTTTAATTAAAAATCTAATCCTAAATTAGAATTCTAATTAATTCTAATTTAATTATTAACCATAAACTAAACTAATTATTAATTAATATTAATCTAATTAACTAATATATAATTAATTATTTATAAACAAATTAAATCTAATAAAAAACTAATTAATATTAATCTAAATGATATTTAAATTTAAATTTAATCAAATTAATTAAATGTTATAAATTAATTAATATGATTAAATTTAAAATTTATTAATTACATATTAAATATTTTAAACTAAACTAAAATACACTAACCTACCACTCCACTCTTCATACGTATGAGTGAAAAAACAAATCCTTTGAAACTCATATTACACAACGAATTACACTTGAGGTTTTAATTAGTCGTGCTATGCCTTTTCACAATTGGGAGGATGGAAGAGTTCTTTAAACTTGTCTCATACGGAAGCTCTGATCCGATTAACTCATTCAAATGAGTTTGAAATTAAAACATGACATAAACCTCATAACATGACTTGGTTAATGCGCCTTTGCTTTATGCTTATCGCCGATCGGGGTATGGAGGGGTATCGACAAACCGGGAGGATGGAGGAGTTTTTTAAGCTTGTCTCACGTGGAAGCTTTGATCCGATTTGATTGTGTAATATCTAATATTTATGTTTGACCACTCCTTTCTTCACTCATATGTATGAAACTTAAAAACAAAACATGAAAACTTCAGTTAATGCCCTTTGACTTTTTCTTTTTTTCTTTTTTTTAATTAGCAATCGGGGAAATGAGGGCTATTGGGGTTTTAAGAAATGCTTTCTTAGGAAAGTCCCGATGCGATCTTCTGATCGTGAAATAAGTTTTATTTCATTTTTATGAGGTTTTTGATTTAGTTATGTTATTATCTAAATTACAGCCACTAAAATAAACAACAGTCACTTCGAAATTATGATTTTTCGAGATTAGTAATTTATTTGAAATATTGGAGTAAATTTCTAAAATCTCGATGCTTAATGATTTGGCTGTATAAGTAAAAATGAAAAATGTTAGTAAAAACTCACTAGGGGTTAGTATTTAAAATAAATGCATTATTGAACTAATTTATTTACAAAATGCAATATTGTACATTTTATGCATTTTTTAACCCAGGCTAGATAAATGATGAGACTTCAAAGGAGTACCATTTTCAAACCAATTGACCAAATGAGGCGAAACAAGCGTCAATGGGAAGCTTATAAAAAATCAATTCTAAGGAAGCAATCAAAACAAGAATCCAAAGAAAATGAAAAATTAACAAAAGCGTAGGATAATCAACTAAATGAAAATCCTAAAAGGTGTTTAGCCAATTTTTTTATAGAAAGGGTCCCCATTATTTGAAGTGAACACATCAATAATGGGGGGTTGTGTTTTTACCACAACTGGGCATAGACATTGTAAATTACAATCTGCTGTTTGCTCATATTGTTCTGCAATACTGTCTTTACCCAACGCTGTTCTATTATTTCTGTTGCACTGTTCCACTCATCTTGACGCCAAAGCGTAGCAATTCCGCCTAAGGCCCCTCTAGATTCACATATAAATCTTTTATAGCGCTTATGGTATTCAATGAGCTTGCTAATTTCTGACTGTCTCTATTTTGTTTCTTGCAATAAGACAATGGTTGGCTTCTCTTGGTTTATAAGATCCTTTAAGGCATTAGTTTTGGAGAGGTGCCCTAGTCCCCTACTGTTCCATGAGATAATTTTAATCATTTAAAAAGTGAGATTCGAGGAGTTGCTCTCCCTCCCTTATCTTTGCTTGCTGTGTCTTTATCTATTGATCCTTGTATATATGACTCTATAGGGTTTTGAAGCCCTAGTGCTATGTCTTTTTGCACATTCTCGTCCCTGTGTTGTTTGGAAGACTTTCTTCCATGCTTCTTTTGACTGTCTAGAGTGGATCCATGTTCCTTGGAATTGCTTCGGGTAATTCTGAGTGGGGGAGGATCTAATGGGAGGGAAGAGGGAATGGACTGGGGATGAGGAGAAGAGGGAGGCTCAAATTGAGTCAAGGGGGTAGGGGATTCCTCAAGAAGGGAGAGGACATGAAAGGGATTGATGGAGGGAGAGGAAAGAAGGGGATCCAACTGGCGGACAGAAGATTGGGGCGATTGAGGGGAAGAAGGAAGAGGGAATGAATGCGGGGAAAGAGGTAGGAGAGATTGGGGGGGGGGGCGGTGGGGGTTGAGAGGAAGGACTAGCTTCATTGGATAGTTTATGACTAGGGGTTGTTTTTTTCTTTTTGACGGTTTCCCATTATTCTTCTTGCGGAGTATTATCAACATTAGAGAGCTTAGTGCAATGATTAGCAAAGTGACCATACTCGTGACATACCTTGCACTTCAAGGGGATCTGCTCATAGTCGAGTTGCTGAATGTGCGTCCAGTTGTCGACTTTGAGTTTAATGGCTTCTAGTAGGCCTTTACCCAAATCAACTTCAACATAGATACAGGCACAAGCTTGCATGTTGTCTCTCCGCTCACTCCGATCAATGTATTTCCTGACAGCATTTCCAATAGCACGAATTGATTCGTCTCCCCAGCAATGCAAGAAGAGGTGAGGAAGATGAACCCAAACAGGAACCACATTAGGAATATCAAGCTATGGGTCGAAGTCTGGAGTCCATTTGTTTAAATACAAACCTCTAGAATCCATGAAGTAAGGTCCATTGCAGAAGATTAAATCCTTGTCTTCCTTTGTCTCAAAATGAAAGGTGAAGTACCCCTTTCCACAAAATCTGATAGGAATTTTTCCTTGAATTTTATTTGTCCAATTCCTTTCCACCCACCTCTGGATGGTTTTTGGGGAGGGCTAGAGACTTGTAAATTGCCCTATAAGTCATTTTTCTGCCAGAGAAAGAGCAGCCTTTCCGGGCAAAGTAGGAGGGAGAGAGACTTCCTGCAACCCCTCAATTTTTTTTACAAACTTGGAAACTGAAGGGCGAGGTCGCTGAGGAGGCAAAGAGTTGATCAACGCAGAGAAAGCATGCTGAAGCGCTGCCTCCTCCGGTGGATCCTCCAGAGGGGCCATCCGAGCGGCCAAGGAATGAATCAAACCAGGTTGCAGACGACGGCGGGAGCAGAGGAGCGTGCGCAAGAGCTTGGGATGTTATAGATTGTTAGTAGTTTCTCTTTATCGTAAAATAATTTCTACTTTTTCCAGAGAGAAAAAAATGTTTTCTTAAAAATTGTTTGTAGTATTTATAAATTTTAATAAAATAATTATTTCTTTATTTTGTTAATAGACTCTTTTTTTTTTGATATTACATAGTATTTAATTTTTGTGAGGTCTCCCTTTTATATAAGGATAATTATATTCAATTTAAAAATCTTTGTTGGCATTGTTAAAGTTATATATATATATATATATATATATATAAACATTTAAATAAAAAAAATACACATGATCTAATAATGTTAGATATGAAATTTATTGGACAATGTCATCTTCATTCATAAATTTGATGATGAACTTTGATTCTTTGGTGAAAGGTTGTTGTCATGGGTTTCAAATCTTTGTCAATTTTGTCAAATATTTAGTCTTACATTTATCATTTTGTTGTGTTAGCCCAAACCATATACTTTGCATCTAGCTTATGCCCCAATTCATTTTTATGTTATACACATTTTCGATATATATGCTTGATGTTCTTCATTAATACCTGCAAAAACATTATATTAGGTTCTTTGTTGATTCATCTCTTAGGATTTGCAAACTAGTCAAGAGTAAAGTGTTCATCTATTCGATCTAACATTACGCATAAATTTACATGATGAGCCATGTTTCCACAAGCCTCGTAAATGAACAAACTTTAAACGCATTATTAATTATTCACATATATTTAAAACACTTCGTTCATATCTATTGAATCAAAATGTTGTGATTGAATATTATTTGTTTAGTGTAAAAATGGACTTTTTGGTAAAAAGGTTATGTATTGCCCTCCTCTACCATGTATCATATTAAAGGAAAGATTACTGGAATTTTCTTTTCAAAATATGAAACAATTGGTGTCAAATTAGAAAATTTGTATAACAAAAACGTTGTAGATATAGGCAATACCTTTCCAAAAGTATAATGCACACAAAATGAAGGTTGGGATCAAAAGCTATTATGAATACCAAAATATATTTCCCCTTAACACTTGATTGGAGTTCACCATCTACTTTCAATTAGATATTGGAGTTTACTTTCCATTTTTATCAAAGATCAAAGTTCACTTTCCACTTTCAATCAAAGATCAAAGTTCACTTTCCATTTTTGAGCAATTTAGATTGTTTGCTTTGATCAAAGATCAAAGTTCACTTTTGACCAGAGTAGGTTTTTCCATTTCCATTAGAGTATATTTTGCACTTTTAACTTTGACTAATTAGGATTGGATCATTATATTATCTTCCATCTGACTCAATCCTTTAAGAATGGAAAATTTTGGAGGAATCAACTTGTAGGGTCATTTTAATGACAAGTCATAGTTTGTAAAATTGGGGTTTGAAACTTATGGAGGCATTTTTAAGCATTGAATGCCATTTTTTTAGACCAAGACTTTCCTCACTTTAGTTTAGTCCCCTTGACAATGAGTTGCACATAGGAAATTTTTCCAACGATACAAGTTCATGTCAATTGGAGCTCACATGAAAATTGTATGCCTCTTGTAAGTTGATATACCATATCGACCACCATCATATAATATGATTTATTGTCATCCCCTCAATACTCACACATATGGGGCTAGCCATGTGTGGACTTTCAAGAAGGCTCTTGAAGATGGTCTAAAACTATAACTCTAATTAAGGATTGAGGAAATAAAAAATACACCCCTAGATGGATTCTAGGCAATGTTAAATACCAAGTTGCTAGTAGGAGAAAAGGTGCCAATTGATATCATTGTATTTGTTCCATGGTTGAGTAAATCAACTTAGAGTGAAAAGTTACAAAGCTGAAAAAAAGGGGGATAATATTATGTAAAAGACTTTCAAGCCATAGGTCTACTCCACAAAGAGTACCACTTTCTTGTATTTTCATACTTCAATACTAGAGAAAATAGAGTAGAGTGACCTCAAGTTCTAACTAGGTTTTCTCCTATACAAGTTTCCCAACGTAAATATTATGTTTGTTTTTGGATGGTGTGCGAGTGTTTTTTTTTTGTTCTCTATTGTTTGCGTTTCAACAATTTCATACATTTAAGAATAAAAATAATAATTAAAGAATCTAATATCTAAAGGAAATTTACATTCACAATAAATATTTTAGTATCTTATCATATGTGTTGTGATGAAGTGTTCCAATGAAATACCCACAACAATTTACATATCATTGACCAAAGTGAAAGTCACCTCCACCATGCAAGTATTTTAGAGAATTTATAAAGTTTTAGATTTAAAAAATTAGAGAGAGAGAGAGAGAGAGTTATCAAAATAAAAACTCACATGTTTAATTTAACACAAAAAAGTGGTCTACTAAAATTTAAATTCATTTTCTTAAGGAAAACCAAAATATTATTTTTTTATAGATAAAATAAGGGAAATGGCATGAATTCCTCTATATTTTTAAAGTGCGGGCTTCTAAAATAGAAAGTCATAAAAATATAACCAAGACAAGTTGTCCTAACTTTCAACAAAGTAAGAAAACCAAAACATATTAGATAACTTAATCTAAAGTAGTAGCATACAAATATCAATTAAAGTTTAATAATGGAATCTAAATAACCAATGAACCAAATTAAGGCTTAAGTGAATTTTTTTAATATGTTACTAAGTTTGTTGTCTAGAAGCATGTTTATGCATTGAAAAATGGTGAAACATTGATGGAATCCATGGATCTTGGGAGTGCGCTTTCAATTTTCTTATATGAGTAAGAAAAATAATTCATGTTATCCATATAAACACCTTACTCCTTATTAGAGGGTCCCATGGAAACTCCATTTGATAATGAAATCCTAGATTAATTGGATCCTCAAATTATAGCAAGTTTCCATCTAAATTAAAGGGAACAAAATAAATGGAGTTTATTCTTTAAAGCATGATTCAAAGCTTTAGGTTAAAACCATGATCATCAATTTTATTTAGATCAAGGGTTTCAAGTTTTCCCAAGACAAACTTCTCTAATTCTCATGGTGTTGCTCTACTTCTAGTGAGGGTCATGTTGACAGTACTGGATACTACAAACATATAGGGGGTGTCCCTGATGTTAAGTCCCAATCAGGATTCACAACATTTGGTGTAGGAGCCCCATCCAGATATAAGGTTCGACCGCCATTGCAAGTGATTTTAAAGGAACGCATTGGCTGCAAAACACACACAAGAGATCATACACATAACTTTTGGGTAACAAGTGTGTAAGTTTTGTAATACACCAAGTGTAAAGTGTAAAGGGAGCTTCCACAAGAGAGAGATAAGAGACACGCCTCTAACAAAAAAGTGTTAGTGCTATCCTAAGAGAGACACACAAGAGAAAATGGGAGGATTCGTTGATTAACCTCCAAATTAGTTCACAAGATAACAATGATCATATAAACACATAAAAGCACCCATCCAACAAGATTCATAGCTAAAGCAACAAAATAGTTCATTCTCTTTAGTGTGCATAACACAAACATATACCGCAAACATCTAAAGAATAGTCTGACAACATTTATGATACATGCATGAAAGCGTGTTGGCTCCAAGAGCTTCTGATAATTAATGAAAGATCCAAGTACATTGTTACATTGATGAAACACTAGCTCCAATAGTGTAACATGAAGCTACCAATTGCCTCTCCAAAATAATAATCATCTCCCTTACCTAGAACTAGAGAATCCAAGGAAAAATATCTAAAAGTCGAAGCCCTTTCCTTTAGTTATGAGGTTTTTTTTTATAACAAATGCTAATGACCCTTAAGCTTCCTCACCACTTTTTGGCTTCTACAACCTATGGACTTCTATGTGACTTTTCATATTCCACATGTATCTCTTAGACTTATTTCACATTGAAATTCTTATTCATAAAATATAAATTACATTAAAATGGTGGCTACATAAGACAAATCTATAATAAGACAAAATTTCCTCATGTAGGAGGAAAATACAAATCAATTGCTTGAGAATGGAACTCATTGGTGAAGTAGGAGTGTCATTCTCTGAACTCTACTGCAATAACTTTAACTCTATTTGGCAGATTTGCAATGTATCGCATCTTCACCTCCAATGAATTTGATAATATGGATTTGGAGTTTGACTGTATACTACTCCACAACATGAATAACTTCATATGAATTTTTGTTGGCCCAATTGTGCACTGTAGAATAACATTCTTGGTCACCTCCAAGCCTTCTTGATCTATCGCTTGCTTGATTTTTTCAATGAACTCTTTTAACTCTTGCATGACAACATATTTACTCCTTATTTCTCCATGAGAACCCATAGAAGGTATTTAATGCTACCATGCTAGGGACTATAAACTACTATGTAGTCGAACATAAGATATTATGGTGTCGGTCACCTATTCACCAAGGTGATTATAGTTCTGAGTATGAAACCTGTTAGAAAATTATATATTACGGAGAAATGGAACACATGAAATAATGCAGAAATATAAACACTGAAAACGCACAAAACAAGAGAGACACAGATATACGTGGTTCACCCAGTTTGGGCTACGTCCACCCCGAACAGCCAGTCCTTCCTTCTTATTATCTAGCAAAATGAGAGACACAACCTACAGCAAATCTGCTGTAATACTCTGTCTTCTCTCTCATAGTCTCACCTCTCTTTTCTCGCTCACACAGAATACACGTCTTATCTCATCAGCCTCAAATACAATTCCCTCATACAAAGAGAGGGGTTGCCTTCTAGGGAAAAAAACCCTAAACTAAACATAAGTTCTACGTCAGGATCATCCGCCTAATGAACGGCCAGATTGACTAGAAATTACTATACTTTTACAAGGCAATTTTACAGCTGTTTTTAGCTTCGGGGGCGCTGCCCCCGAAACCCCCTGCCAGGGGGGGGGCTCCCAAAGGTCGCAGCCGCCCCCCCCGGACCCCCTGTAGCGAATATTTTACGGGCGGCGTTGCCGCCCCCATTTTGAATTGGGGTCCAATGTGGCGGTACTTTTGAATATAGAAGATAATCAGGCTCCACACCCAACAAAACCTTAGTTGTGCACTATCCACCTCAAATGCCAATATGTCTTCCTTGACAAACCACTCAGGAATGTTAAGATACTTGATTCCCCAATCCTGCATAAGATCTACAGTTGTTCCTATAACCTTCAAAATTTTTAGGATTTCCTGATATCTTTTTTGAATTTTGACAAGGGACACCATTAATTCATGCAAGAGAATAATCTCACTATAGAGTTGCTTCATAATGTCTTCCATCGACTGCAATTCTTGAAATATGGCTAATTGTAACTCTGTCATGTTGATAATAGTAGAAGAAAACCATTGATTCTTTGTGGCAAGATGATCAACCTTTTGTTTTGTGGAAGCTAGTTCTTTTCTGTGGCTGTGGATACTAGATGAACAAGATCATTGGAGTACCTTCGCCTTTCTTGTACAATCCTCTTATTCAATTAGTCTAAGGTAAAGACGGATACATCCATAACCCTATCATTAGGGGGAGGAAAAATTCCTATTTCACTGAATGGGAGATGGACACTAGTGAGAGGAGTTTCTAGCTAAGTGTTGGGTTCATCTGAAATTGGTTAAATGCCATCCTCCTCCTCTAGCTCTACTTCCATACCATGGGTCATTTGTTATTCCTCCATTATCTGTGTGACTTCTTCCTCTTTTTTATTCTTCATTTCTTCTTCTTGTGACCTCTTTTATTTCTCCTCTTCCTCTGCTATTCCCCTTTCCTCCTCTACTTTCTACTGTTGTAAAAGTTCTTCTTGTTGTTTTCTTTGTAGCTCCTATGCTTTCCTCTTGTTCAGTAAGTCATATTTATTGTTCTTTTCTTCTTCTTCTTTCTTTAAGTGCTCCTCATCCCTTTTGTGTTCTTCTTCTAACTTTGTCTTGTCTTCCTCCCTTTGTTTCCTTTGTTGCTCTGCCTCAATTGCACCTTTTCACATTGGATCAACCTTGAACTTTCTACTACTTTTCTACCACTAGATCTTGCTTTGGCCTCTTTCTAGGTGATACAATATCAACTTAGGTAGTTACTTCTTGTTGAATCTCCTCCATATGTACATATGGTACCTAAGTAACATGGGAGGTTCTTGCCTCATCTCCTGGTCAATTATTTCTTAGTGCATTATACTAATTTGTAACAACACAAAGTAAAACTAAAATTAATGTCTTAATGGAAAACAAATTCTTACAAATGAAATTACCTATATTACCTGTACTTGCCGTCTGCGAAGTGATCACAAGGTTTTGGGGACGACTCTCCTCCCAACCATAGGCTCAATTGTGCAGGATTCTGCTACAACTGGCCACTCCCTTCTAGACCCGTAAACTCTGGTAATTTGGATTTTTGGACTTCTTTCATAATATCAAGTGTTGCTTGTCCATCTTTGATATTGAGTTGAGAATTTAGGTCTTGTCTTTGTTTTTGTTCCACTTCCTTTTGCACATTTCCTTGATCTCGTCCTTGGCTTGAGACCCAATCCTTAAAGATAGTGGTCATTTCTCCAAGGGAATGTAATATAGCTTGCTCAGCTGGGGTTCCTATCTCTGAAGTGGCGGGAGGTGGTGTTTCTACTCCAAGGTTGTTTTGGTTTTGTCTTCGACGTTTAGGAGCCATGATCTACCCCGTAATTGCAGTGGATTTATCCATTACTTTTATGCCAAAAGCTATAACAAATTTAGTTACTCAAGTGAAGTATAATACTTAAAGCATAATTTATGACAAATTTCGAAGTATATATAAAAACAAGTTTAGTACGAAAGATTCTATCAATCACGGAGATGTGGTTCAATATTCACCAAAAGTTGAAGAAGTGCTTCGAGTCTCGTGACTAAAGAATCTTTTTCCTATTACAAGATTACAATCAATCCTATGGAAAAGTATATTATCTACAAAGTGGATGCCTTTTAACCAGTTAAGGCCCATGAAGAAACTGGTCATGAATAGTCTTCATCACTGGACAACATAATTACATAGTGGAGCTTTCTGGATAAATCCACGTAAACCTTTTTATGAAGAAAAACTAGTACTATTTATTAAATGCTTTGAACAAAGTCGTATGACCAAGCAAAGTAAAACTAAAGTGACATTTTCCTTTTAATCACATTCAGTTACTATTTTCATGTCATGTGTTAAAAGAAAGAAGTACGGTTAATTTTGTTATGACAGTATAAAAGTTGTATTGATGTTTAGTTCAATAAATTAATATGATATATGGTGAAGTAATATTAATATATATGTCATAAAATTTATGAATCAAGCATAAAAATATTCCACACCATAAAGAAAAGACACTGCCACCCGACCCAGAACCGAATCGGATGACGGGGAAGTTTATTCCTCCCCAACACAAAAAATAATCATTTTATTAATTATATGGTCTGCCTGCAAGCGCACCCGCGAAGGCAACACCATTTCAAATCCTTTAAATTACAATACAATTAGGCATAAAATTGCCGGCCTAAGATAGAAAATTGTAAACTTGTTGAGAAATTTGCCCATACTGATCAACCTCATATTGTGATTTGAAACATTCAGACACCTGCAATCTTGCAATATACACTTACAAATTTCCTCCCGAATGATGCTAAGCTGCTTGATTATTTTTATGGCTAGGTCATACACAAATATTCTGAAATAACCGATGAAGAGTAGGGGCAATTTAGCTATCAAATTCAATATTGTTCTTTGTAATTGGTATCAATCCAGACAATATGCATTCTTATTTAATTAACAGCAATGATACCACAACTGTCTGTATATACCAATTATTTATACATTGAATACATATACTTTGGTCTGAAACCTATCGATAAGCCCCCACATTCGACCATTCATGGTTCCATTTGCCGCAATTCCCCAAATAGTCATTGCGTGACATTTCTGGTCTACCCAACATCCTTTGACTCGCATATACACATTGGGTTTATGCAAATTTGTGAACTGTTGGTGGTTTGTTGGGAATGTTCCAAGATGTTATGAGTTCGATCAGCCGCACCTCCGGTGTCCAACAATCTGAAAAAGCAAAGCGGTACTAGATCCACAGAATTAACAGAAAAATATTTTGCAGTCTATACGCCTGACCCCACTGATATAGATGGATTATCAAACGCTAAGCGCAATAGCGGAATAAAAATATAGATGTGGGGGTGTGAAAAGAGCTTGAGGCTTGGAGAACCTAGATGGCAATAACTAACTGTAAAAAGATTCATCTATCTGCAGAAAGATTCATCGATTGATTAATTGAATCCATGGAAAGCTATGCGCGAATGGTTAAATTGTTTGCAGATAGATATAAAATCAGAACAGGTAGATAAAAAATCAGAACACTGGTGAAAAAAAAAATCTTCCACACGTGTTATCAACAGGATTTTCTCAAGATGAGATGTTGGTTCATGAATACAACATAATTTATAAAGCTACAAATCAGAATGACTTAATGAACCTACATGAAAATAAACAAGCAATAGCGAGGTGGAAGGAAAATGAGGGTAAACCCTGGTAGGAAAAATATTTAATATCTATAGAGACACAGAATCAAAATTGGTTTATTATCTAACTCTGATTAAATATGGAAGATGTATCATAATCAAACCAGGAGTTGAACAGATTAGTTAACCAGTAATTCATTAATGTTGAAGTTTGGTCGGAATGGCAAAAAAAAACGGTATCCAACATTGTATTGGTACATAACAAAGAACTATAGAGAACATCATAAGAAATATATGGAGAGCCAATCATTACCACGCACAAGAAATTAAAACTCCTAACATAATTGTTACCAATATATATATATATATAAGAACATTCGAAAGAGTCTGTGATTTTCTAGTTCAAACAAATCTCAGAACCCATAAGAAATGTAATTGTGTAACGAAGATAATACATTTAAACATATTCATAATAAATTATAACCCCACAGAAAACAGGATGCACTGTATAATTTAACTAAGCAGCAAGAATATCCAAAAACCTCGGCATAAGTTATTATGTTCTCGGGTGAGCGAAAGCCCAAAATCTTATACAGAAATTCATACTGAAATTTATACAAATAAAATTATACAGAAAGTCGTGGCTTTCATCAACAAATTTTCCTCAAGAATTATAGAGGACAGTAAGCCCCAAATCAAAAGGGTTGGTATAACAACTGTGGTTGTCAGAGAGGACTTGAGATCGGATGAGGGAAAATGAACTAAACCCAAATCCTCGTCTGGTTAAGGAAGGGAGGCAGGCTTGTAGAAGGAAGAATTCAGGTAAGATTTTGGCCATTTTTATAGTCATCATAATTCAGGTAGTGACTAAGCGAGGAGGGCATCGAGGCTTGATTGGAAGAAATTTAAATACATCTAAAATATTGGTTTTTTGGCGGTAATTGAAACTGCTAATCTATGTTGCTAAATCAATCCATAAGATATATGTATGCGGCTAATATGTTTGCCCGCAGATTAAGCCGATAAATTAACCCATTGGAAAAAGTGGTAATCATTAATTAGCTACACAATCCGTTCTCTAGATGAGATCAAAGATAGTTTCAAAGATAGCATGGAAAAGTTCATTAATAAAAGCATTGGTGGTGGAGATTTCTTGAATTAATTGGAAATCTCTCTGAATAATTGATATATTATCATCTGTTGCAAATTTGGTGTATATACGTTCTCTCTTTTCTTTCTTAACTTTTCTGAGCAACCCTTAATAAAACTTCTGGACCAACGCTTTTAATACCTAAAGAGAGTGCCGCTACCATTTTTTTTTCTTTTTATCTTCTGAGAATAAGATTTGATGGTATAGATGGAATAGTTCAATGTAGTTTTCATAACCCCATTCGTGATATATGGCTATCTGGTGGTATTTCCAATTACTAGAATAGAATTTATAAGCGAGAGAGCTCGTAAGCGCAGAATACCAAGTGATCCATCTTGTGGAGTAACCGTTCTGATACATGGAAAAGGGCCACTTCCATTCTATAGAGTGGATATGTAAATATAAAAATTAATGAAGGATGCTAATAAGATTTCATGGTATATATGAAATTAATCAAATCCAGACCGAGAGGATGGAGTCGTCCATATCCGGATTCTGATAGTTGATTCAGGTAATTAAGAGGAGCACTACAAGGTCAACCATCAACTTAACTTTGTGAGTAAGCCATCTGATCATAAAATTCTACAGACTAGATAAACTCAATAAAATAGAAACAGAATAAACTCTAGGCAAAAAGAAATGCAAAGCTACTATGAATGCTGGAGATCTAAAGCTGAAGGCTACATGCAACGATTCAACATTTGCTCATGGCCCCAGCCTCAATGGCATCACTCTGGGGATTGAAAAACCATGCTTCTTCACGATAGACTATGATCTACCCAAGAAGGCGTGGAATGGACTAGAGACTCGAAAATTGCAGGGTCTTTTAAGGTTTCAGCATCAATGAATATGAACACACAGACGAAATCTCCGAAGTTGATTGCAGAGAGGCATGCGTGGAAGTGCATAACTGAAAGCCAATATTCAATGATATATATATATATATATATATATATATATATATTATAATATATATATATATATATATATATATTATAATATATATATATATAATATTATTATATATATATATTTATATATTTATATTATATATTTTATCTATGCTTAAAATCGCAGAACAAACGAATCTAATTCCAATTCCAAAGTGAATACAGCAGAAACATAATCACCAAAACCAATCAAAATATAACTATGCAGTAAGTATGCATTGAATAAAGAAATTACGGCATAGTGAGGGTTTGAAAAAATTATGCCGCCTCCTGGAAGTAATCAACCTGTAACTTTAAAACAAGTCAAGTTAAAAATTCCAACAAAGTAAATTTCCGGATGCCCACAGGCCCTAAGGGTTAAACTAGCTCTGATACCATATGTAACAGCACAAAGTAAAACTAAAATTAATTTCTTAATGGAAAAAAAATTCTTACAAATGAAATTACCTATATTACCTGTACTTGCCGTCTGCGAAGTGATCACAAGGTTTTGGGGATGACTCTCCTCCCAACCATAGGCTCAATTGTGCAGGATTCTGCTACAACTGGCCACCCCCGAACCCTCAATCAACGACTACTGCCAGTGCTCCTAAGTCTTAGTACACCATTCTCCCAAGAGAATGAAAGATAGAATCTCGGAATGATGGAATACCTCCCATCCTCCTCACCATCTATTAAATAGAACAAAACATTGGAAGGGGAACCACATGCACACACTCCATGTGTCTGCATGCAACTTTTTTTCTTGTTTTATTTCTTTACTTTTCATTTGATTTTTAGCTTTCTTGTTTTATGTCCTTCTTTTTGATAATTTTCTTCTTTTATTTCTATTTATTCTTATTTAAAGCTTTAATATGGTTATTACTATTTTTATTTTTATTTTTATTACTTATTTATTTTT
>APFE030765347.1:101973-117788 GCA_000404065.3 Pinus taeda
ATAAAACAAGAAAAAAAGTTGCATGCAGACACATGGAGTGTGTGCATGTGGTTCCCCTTCCAATGTTTTGTTCTATTTAATAGATGGTGAGGAGGATGGGAGGTATTCCATCATTCCGAGATTCTATCTTTCATTTTCTTGGGAGAATGGTATATTAAGACTTAGGAGCACTGGCAGTAGTCGTTGATTGAGGGCTCGGGGGTGGCCAGTTGTAGCAGAATCCTGCACAATTGAGCCTACGGTTGGGAGGAGAGTCGTCCCCAAAACCTTGTGATCACTTCACAGACGGCAAATACAGGTAATATATGTAATTTCATTTGTAAGAATTTGTTTTCCATTAAGACATTAATTTTAGTTTTACTTTGTGCTGTTACATAATTCTTGATCTTTTTATCCTCTAGAAAGGTCATAGATACATGCGATTAGGTATATCATATCTTATTACAATATTGCATGCAAACATTCCTGGAGTCGTATCTATGAAATCCCACTACTCCAAAATGAATACGCCTGATTTCTTCAATTTCATCCTCAGACGCCTTAAGGCTCTTAACCTCATAGAGTCCAATCTGTAAAAGAAAAAGTTGGTCAAGGAGACTTCTTCTTCCTTTAGAGTTATGTAGAAAAACCATTGTTAAATTGATAGGAAACCTCCTACAAGACCACCTTAGTGATCACATACCTCGAAAGAAGATGAGGGTGGTTTGACACCCAAAAAATCAGATGTATGTACCTTGTGGTGAATCGAACCAATATGCAATCTCATATAGTTCCTCCTTAACTTGATCTGTCATGTAGGGAGGTTCTATCTTAAATATCATCTTATACAACACTACAAGAATTTCATGGCCAATTTCGTATATACTCCTAGAAAACTGACTTCTGATAACAATCTACAATGGAAGTATACAGAAAAATTCGCCTAAAGGGTCTAATTCTATTTAATTCCCGTGAATTCATAATGGACACAAATTCCATCCAGTAGATAAACAGATATTTAGAACTTTGGTGCTTGTTTGGCATGTAAATCTATTTTGGCCTATTGTATATGAAGTTGCAATTCATGAAAAAGGATATCAGCCCAATTTAAGAATTTTCCTCTATAAACAACTAGGTTGAGTAGATAACCCAACACTCCTCAAAATATTTTGCATTCTTCTTTCCATATAATCTGCAACACATTGCCATGGGATACTGGTAAAAGTTTCTCAAAGATTTGGTTATGTAAACTGCACTTGGTTTCTATCTGAATTTCATAGGCTCTTGCCACCATGACTTAAGGACTTCCTTGGTATTCAAGTTTTCCCAATTCACATAGAACTGGGTATTCAAATATTCCTTGGAAGTTACCATCTTGTAATATCAATGAATGTCATGCAGATGGTAGGTAGTGATATCATTCCCAATTTCACTGTTGAGAACCAAATTTTTGCTATCCATATGTAACAAGATCCACTTGATAACTTTTGCATAGGTTAACACTAGGAATATGCATGTCACTCTATGCATTCTGGACCTCTTTATATTTATGTACACTTCCTTGTCCTCTAGGATTTCTAGGAATTCCTTTTGCATGAAAGCATCTTTGATATCCTGCCATGAGACTTTCAGAGATTTATCAATGAAACACTGTGTCTGATAGGATAGGAACAATTGGCTTAGCAATTTCCACTACCTCCTCAATACTATTCTTTGAATTTTCTTTTGATGTAGCTTGTAGAGTGGTAGGAGGCATTGTCTCGACAGATGATGAGAGGTTGATGTATCATGTATCTATAGCATCTGCAAGTGGAAATTCACTCATGGAAAACAACAATTAGTTTAAATAAATCCCCTAGCTATCACATGAAAACTATTCAAAATACATTAGTTAAGGAAAGATCTTGGCAATCTAGGAGCACAAGTATATCAAAAGTGAGACAGGGTGGCTTCAATAGCTGCTAGATATGCGTGTTACGCAAGGAAAGGAAGAGAGGGTGCATTTTGATATCATAGTGGGAAGACAAGGCTAAACTAAGGCTTAGAACTGTGCCATGCACTCTTGTGAGAGAGAGATACTTCTTGGGCACGGGTCATAGTTACAATGAGTAGGAGGGATCAAAATGTTGCTTGGAAGTGTGTAGTGCACCAAGGAGGATAATGATGGGTGTAGGTCGCGGTTTCAATGGGTAGAGATGCCCCATCATGGCTTAGAAATGTGTTATGCACTCTAGAAGGGATCCTTTCTCAGCTAGGCATAGTTATAGAGGTTGCATGTTGCCCAAAAGTGTTCCATGCTCAAAAACAAGCTCAAAATTGCTAAATGAAGGTTAGAAACAAGTCAAGAACATGGTAACAATGGAAGAGAAGGGCTGGAGTGTTTATAAGTCTTGTTGAAATCATGACTAGAAGGTGAAAGGTCATGGAATGTGAAGAGTCTATATAAACGCCACTTGTGACAACAAGATGACACTTGTAGGAGCAAGAATGGATGAAAATGACACTTATATGCATAAAATAGGTTGAAACGCCACTAAGGAGCCACTAAAAATGGCCAAAGAAAACAAAAGTGACACTTTGTAAAACTTACCAAGAATCGGCGCACTCATGACCAAAAGTGAAGAAGAGATCCTTGCAATGATAAATTGTGCTTTACCTAGAGTGACTAGTGATTGTGAGAATGAATAATGAGTTGGGCTACTTATAAACAAAATCCCCATGAAAAGCAAGATCAGGGTTTTAATGAATGCTTTCCACTTGTCACTTGATGAGTGAGTTAGTTAAGTTAAGTGCAGAGGGTCCCTATTTTCTAGGAGTGTGCTGAGGATGCAAGCAGGGCAGGCGCATGTGTGAAAAAAAAGGGGCGCACACTCGATATAAACAAGGAGTGAAAAATTGTTGTGAAAAATAAGTGCTCACTTATTTTTGAAAGGGAGTGTTTACTCACTGTGGACAAGTAGTGCACTCCACTATGAGATAGAAGTTCACTCAACGATGAGAAGAAAGTGTGCTCAAGCTCAATATGGCGCAATTTCCTCCGACAGTGCATGTGTAGTCACTAACTTTAGAAAGTGTGCTTTCTCTAGGAGAAATTATTGTGCTTTCTTACTTTTGTATGGTATGCATGTTGAGTGAATAAATCTAGCACTTAGTTAAAGAAAAGTTAGTGTTTTTGCTATCTATAGAAGGACGACACAAGAAAATTTCAAAGATAAGAAGATGACACTTAGGAAACTTTAACCTAGGAGGAAAGGAAACACTAAGGAATGAATAAAGGATGGTCAACACTAAGGAAAACATGAAAAGATAATAATACAACACAAGATAGCTTGAAACAACAACTCGTGAAACATAAGTAGGCTCCAAAATTGGATAAGGAAAATTTTTTGGAGGGTTTTTGTCGCAACGACTACACTTGGTGGCACACTGGGAGAATTCAAGCTTCTTTGTTTAGGTCTTACGTTTACACACACAGTTTTAGCCCTTTAGGAAGTATTGATTCACTCGGTGGATTTCCTCGACCTCCCCATTTATCCCAATTATAGATGTAATTTCCTTTATTCACGTTAATTAGTCAAACACATTACAAACCTTGCCATATCATAATTGATTCGATCTAGGAGAGGGTAATATAGTAATTTAGAGGTTAAGATAACTAGGGTCTTAGTTTTCATCTCCGATGTTTCTTTCTTTCTAGTGAGACTGTTCAGTACCCTGACGGAGTCACTACAAGAACACAAGAATCGCTTCACTACCAATGAACTTGTTCAGTACTCTAGAAAAGTTGCTTGCTTCACCTCTTTACACATGAATAATTTATCTTATTTAACCCTCTATTTCTTTTCATAAGTTTAAATGTGCTTAGGAACTTATTATTTTGTTGAGGCAGAAGAGGAATCCCATCTTATTGAGAGTAGGAGAGGTTGTTCCTTTAGAGATAGTAATATATACCTCTGAAATTGATTTGTTCGATATTGACTTTCCCCTTTCCTTTATCTACTTGACCAAATTTGTAAGAGAAACACCACTCAATTAAAAAATTAAGTCTATGAATGAGGATCATAAATAGGTGTAGGCATCAAGGTTTTCCTTATGGCTTTCTAGTTGAATGGTGTAGTATACCTAGTGGAGATAATATGGGGTATAAAGGGAGGTACCCAAGGGAATGCTATGATGTAACGATTAAGGATGATAAATAAATGGGTCATAGTTTATAAATAAAGTGGTTAATGTGCATTATGCAAGGGACCACAAGTAGTCTAGAAATAATATAATAATGTCTTGGCCCATATTTAATAAATAAAGTGGTCAACCCACATTATTTAAGGGACCACAAGTAGTTAGGGAATAATGTGATAAGCCCATTGTAATGGATGTATGGTATTGAGAGAACCATGGTAATTACCCATGGTATTGTATGTATGAAGCCTATATAGAGGCTAGAGACTCTCCACTAAGACATGTCAAGGATTATTGTATTGATAAGCATATGGCTTGTGGAGTGATCTCCTTCCTTAAGGAGTAGTTGTATGGTGTTTCCCTATCTGAAGGGTTTTATCAATACATATATATGAAGATTCTATATTTTGATAAAACCCTTGAGGTACGGCAAAACCATACAACTACCCCTTAAGGAAGGAGATCACTCCACAAGCCATATGCTTGTCAATACAATAATCCTTGACATGTCTCAGTGGAGAGTATCTAGCTTTTTTATAGGCTTCATACATACAATACCACGAGTAATTAACATGGGTTCTCAATACCATACATCCATTACAATGGGCTTATCACATTATTCCCTAACTACTTGTGGTCCCTTACATAATGTGGGTTAACCACTTTATTTATTAAATATGGCTCAACACATTATTACATTATTTCTTAACTACTTGTGGTCCCTTTCATAATGAAGGTTAACCACTTTATTTATAAACTATGATCCATTTATTTATCATCCTTAATCATTACATCATATTATTCCCTTGGTGTTATAGACATATTTGGGCACTGCAACCCCAATCACATATGTCCATAAACCAAGGGCTTCTAAGTCCCTAAAAGTGTTGTTTCATACCCTAAAGGAGCAAGGTCAACTGATTACATCATCTCCCAGAAGTTCTCGATGAAAAACTGCTTAGAACTGGTCAAAAATGGACCATACAGACTGCTCAGTGCTAAGGGTGTGATGCATCTCACCTGCCACATGCAAAAAGTGTGATGCATACTGGAAATCCCTTCTGTAGGGTGCGATGAGCGAGAGTAGACAAATGGCAGAGACAATTTGCAAGGTGGATGATCATGGAATCTTCCAGAAACTTCTCCTGTGACACTTGCCTCTCTGAATTTGCCCAGGGATGAGTAAGAGATCATGAAACCTCCAAGTGGAATTGAGAACAATCAGAGAAATGACACTAATCACAATCCTAGAAGCTGACTCACCCACCTGCAAACATCTATATATGGATCCCTCATCCCAGAGATCCAAAGGCTGGAATCTTGTATCTTGTAAGGAAGTGTTGTTGGTTTCTTTGTGGAACATCATAGTGTTGGGTGATCTAAGCTTTTCATGAGGTGAAGAAGGGCTTTCATGCTGGGAGGATGACAGTGGGTCAGATCAATGGGTTGTAATCCTCTCTTCTACTTTCTATCAATAAAGCTATTTGAATTTTCCTCCACATTCTTGTATGTTTGAGTTGATATATGCATTTGTGTGGTCAATATATATCTGGTCCTATATTGTTTATGATTGTAGGTCTCTGTGCTTTGATAGTATTATGCTGCTTTGACTTTACAAGTGCTCTTTGAAGCGGGGTAAGCAAGGGAGAAGTGGAAAAGATTTGTCAAAGGGGAGAGGAAACGAGCAAGGAGTCAAGCGAACGACTAAGGTTGGTACTCTCTGCTTCTCTCTCATCTACTTCTCATAAAGGAACGAGCAAGTAACTTTAGTTTGTTTGTTTCTAAGATAGCTACCCATCTTAGTGGGACTAGTAGCTTTGAATGGACACTAGATTTCCTGATAACAAAATGGCGACTCCGCTGGGGAACGAATAGCTTGTTTGCTTGTCTATATTTGTTTTCTTTATAAACTACAGACGGAGCCTGAAGTCAAGACAACTAGCCTTCGAACTAATTTTGCTATGCAACTGCAAATTAGATCAATGCTGCTTCATTCCATCTCCCGGTTTTGTTTATAAACTGAATAATTGATTTGCAAACATCCTAATTTCCCTGGTGGTGGCTTAAGTAACCTCATTAGATCAGCCCCTATGATTTGCATTTACTGACTATCATTAGCTCAGCCTAAATCCCCAAACTAAGTTGTAAAATGTGACCAAAAACCAAGTTAAAGTCTCGTCCCTGGACCATCGCACCTTCTCCTTTTGGCAATCTGGATGCATCGCACCTCCCGTGTGCAGTAGGTGAGATGCATCCCTGTTTCCCTGTGTTACAGGTGCGATGATAAGATAAGATTGTTTCTGCCTCCAGATTTTGGGTTTTCTTCACTCTCTTCAGCTTTATTCAGGAGTTTTACTATCTGTGATCGGTATACAATTGTTGAAACTCCCTCCTTTGCATTATTCAACCTCCATTGTACAAATAATTGTTAATGTTTTTATGTATTTTTCGCCATTTACAGTTCTCCTTTACAAAAAAGTAGCTTAATCAAACTGTCATCTTTTTATTTGGAAGTGTCGCAAGTGTCATTTTTAGTCAAAGAAAAGAATCCTACTCTTTTGATGGTCGATTCCACTGTTACTCTTGTATTTGATTTGAATTGATAAGTATTTCAAGTGTCGAAAATAGTTTTCAAATTGAAGTTGAAAGTGTTGTCTTTGTCTTCCTTTCGTATTTTGAAGAGAAAATTGTTAGTACTGTCGCTTTGAGAGAAAAGATAGTTCAGATTTGTACTTAGCATTCTTTTTGTCATTCACACATTAAGAAAGCGGAAAAAAAATACATGCATGTGCATTTGCATTTAGACTACTTGTTGATTTTGATTTAGGACAGTGCATATAGTGTGTGCTCTCTGCTCTATGGTGAAAGAATCTCACTTCTCTTTCCTTAGTAGCTAGGGTTTTCATTGCAAAAAGAAGAATAAATGACTGTTTATCATCGTAGATTGCATTTTAGGAATTGTATATCTACATCACGCAGTGAACCTTAAAGGAAAACTTCTTAAGAAAGATCAACTATAAAATAAATTCAATGAACATACAAACGCTTTGGAATCTAACGCACAACATTTAGAAGTCTAGGGTAGAGATGTATTCCGGAGTCGTAAAGCCTGGTAACTATCACTTTCATCGTAGGTTGGGTGATTCCTCCTATTTGAGACAACAAGTGCCAGTACGGACTTGTGCTCCCACGTACCGTCGAGTATATATTGGGAGACCACAATAGGCTATATCCTTTATCCTTAGGAAGTCGTGTCTACCACCCTATCGATCGCAATGCACTAAACACAGCATTCGGGAAGATTCACTGTCGTACCATAAAAAGTATTCTGCAGTTTTGCGATTGGTTTGGTAATCCCTCTGTCTAGATTTCCAGAGTAGTCTCTTTCATTCCTTCTCAGATTCCTTAAAGGAAAAGGTCCATCTGAGAACTTGTCACTTTAGGCTCATTAAAAATCGAAAGCGACTAGAGTCATCTTTAGCTTTTTATCGACTCTTAAAAATTGAAAAAGCAAGTTGTGTCAAAGCGTCATAAAATTTATTTTAATCAGAATAGCATCACTGTTCCCTCGTTGATCTTAGGTTGAGAAAATGGGGTCCACTAACCAAGGATTTCCCCTTGGGGTAAATCCTAGTCCTTTCTCCTCTTGGGGAGATGTTGGTGCACCTCATATGGCCACATTGTCCCTTCCAAGACTGACAATTGGCCTGCCAGTATGGCTCTTCTAGACTTATGTCGTTCAAAACACCGTGATTCCTGAGAAATCAAATCAGTAACCAGATGATACTAGAGTTACCCCCCCAACCTTCTACTTCGTTTGTTTCTCCCTCCCCTTCTCCCTCTTCACTTGGTGAAGCTAGTAAAACTAAAAACCAAGTAGCTGAGAAGAAGAAGAAAGGGAAGGAGAAGTAGAAGAAGGAGCCAATGGCCAAAAGCGGCAACCATACATTGTCTAGCGAAAATCCACACACTGCAACGTCTAGGCCTAAATCTCCTTGTATTATTTGCAAAGAGGACCACTATCATCGAGATTGTCCTTGCATCCCACAGATCTTAAGGGACTGGTCTCCCTGCTTGCACAATCCTGTGTCCTCAACCTCTGACAATCATGTTGAAAGTACACCGTCAACTAGTGAAAACAAAGTCACTGGACAAAGAGGAAGATCTAAAATTCCTTGTAGACTGTGTGAGGGTGATCATGCCATCCACCATTGTCCCTTCCTAGATGAAGCTAAAAGAGTCTTGGATAACCATATTGCTTCACTGCTACGGCTTCCTCCTGGATACAAGAAACTCTTGCCAAGTCCATCGCTAGTTGAAAATCTGACTGACACATCTTTGTCGTTGGTCGAAGCATCTATTGTTGAAGATAAACCTGTCGAGTCCACACCAAACCAAAGTCAACAGGTCCAGATGGAAATCGACCCAATCTTGTCTTTAGAAGGTCTACTTGCAGATGATACAGTCACCGAAGACAATGAGAATGACGCCATTCAAATTATTTTCATAAACACAGACTCCGATGAACATGGGGGAAATCTACCTATTCCTTTGTTGCAGGAAGGGCATTCGTCAAAGTTGTATATAGTCGTTTATTCAGTCCCACCTCCGAGCAACCTAATCATTTCCTTCAACTAGAATCTACTAGGAAAACCCTATCTACCATCTAATGTACCATTCTGAATCATTGTACAAGCTTACAGAATGGTCATGGTTGGTACCATCATAGATGAAGGGGCTTCTGTGAGTATCCTTTCCTCAACTACTTGGAAAGAACTTTGTTCGCCATCCCTTCTACCTGAGATGCGAAATCTGATAGGCTTCGACAAAAGAACCAGTCGACCGTTAGAGATCCTTCCAAGTTTGCCTATAACTTTGAGAAGGAAAATCATCTACCTGAATGTAATGGTAGTCCAAGGACCTTTAGATTACAATCTACTCCTTGGGCATGAATATATTTATAGCATGGGAGCCATTGTCTCCTCGCTCTTTCGAGTAATGTGTTTTCCGCATGAAGGCAAAGTGGTCCAACTCGTTGACCAGCTTTCATTCCCCAGCTCACACATAGCTAGTAGTCAAATGCCATCCCTAACTGGTCTTTTCACGCAAGGAATGTCTCATCAATCTCCAGTCCATCCACCTGATGAGCGCGAGTGATTCAGTGGTTATAACTGAAACCCAAGGGGAAAGCACCCTGGCCTGTTTCGACAGAAAAACTTTAGGTATAAGGTGGGTTTCCACGGAGGATATATGACTAGTCTGATGTGCCCATCCATTTAGGAAAATGGGGTTAGACTGGAATAAGATACCCCCATTAGAAGGTAGGCCTTTCCCGATAGAACAAATGTTTTGTCTGCAAATTGAAGGGTAACCTGGAAACTCTACTTCGTTATACCCGGGGGCATGCAAACCTTTTTGCATGAAAGTGAAAAGAAACCAACGTAACTCTAACCCCATAGTTTCTGCTGACTTCAACTGCTTAAGTTAGGTGATCGGTCTAATCAACCATTTGCCTTTGCCGGGACCAATGGAAACGGCAAAGTAAAGGAGATGTTTCCCACCGAGAAGCTATCCTACCTAACCTTAGTAGTTAATTAACCCCTAGGACAGTAGTTGGCCGTTCCTAACTTGCATAAAGAAAGGATCCGGAGCAAAATTTCGAATGGTGCAAGCTCCCTAAAAAATGAACCTATCGCTGAGACATACTTATTACACGACTAGCACGAGCAGTTTTATGCAAAGTTCAAGCTCGTTAAAAATTAAACCTAGCAATGAGAAAATGTTCCACCAAATTTTAAGCTCATTAAAAAATGAACCCACCTCCGGTAAATAACCATTGTGAATGCATTACCATCGGCTTTTGAGCCTTGGTCGTGTTCTTACCATCACCTCCACTCTGTTTTAGCCGATCATACGCCTCCATTTGATTGTTTACCTTTTTGAGAAACAACTGCAATGAGTGATTCTATTAGCCATCCTTTTGACACTTCCATGATTGGAAAGTTCCAAACCTTACCTGGAACCAGCTGCTACCCGAAAATATCACTCATTCCTCAAAAAATGAGTCTCCTTTAAGCTATTTTCATCTGACTCGTAAAATATGAAAAGATTGCCGAGCAATTGGCCTCTCCAGCTCGTTAAAATGATCGTAAGTGCTATCCCTCCTCTAGATTTTAATATTTTTGGACCTGAGGGATCATTACACAAAAAAATCGAGTGCTTGTCTTGTTCGGCTCATTAAAACTATCGAAAATTCATCCCTTTCGTATTATTTTATACTTTTTCGGACTTAAGGGATTATATGACGAAAAAGGATTACTGGAGTTTTCTTTCTGTCCCTTTTCAGACTCTCTAAAATTGAAAAAGGACTGAGTTATCTTTGTCATTAAACTCATTAAAACCAATAGCGACAAACTTGTCCATGCAGACAAGAACGAGTTTCACTGTCGCTAGGCTCGTTAAAACATAGCGATGGGTTTTCCTGAAGGGCAAATTATAGAACAAGCATATGTTATCCTCCTCAAGCTTGAAAAAAATAAAGAGGTACTGGTCAGCAATAAGTGGGGAAAATTGGGAAGAAAACTTGAAGAAACTTTATTGGTAGCAAGTCTCTCTTGAACATGACACTTTCACTCCATCACCATGATTGAGTCAAGTTGAGTTATTCCGTTCACTGGTCATATTACCATTGGTCCACCGTACCATCAATTTTTGGGGTTAACGCTACCAATCCATTTCAGTGTCGTCGATATGTTCAAGAGAAGTCACTCAGAGAATTCGCCAACCCAGCTTGTGTCTCATCCACTGCAATACCTTCACGCTTCATTCTTTCATGACCACCACCTTGAACCCTGTATCATTAGATCATTTTCACCTCCACAAAGTCATTTGCTCCATTCCGTGTCATAGATGTGGGATTCATTAATGCCCTCCTCTGACAGGTCACTTCTTATCGAAATCAACTCATTATCTAAGAAGTCGATCTAGGGACAACCCTTTTAGTACTTTGAAGCTTGCATGCCTCAATGGCAAGTTTCTCACCTCTGGTGATAGGTTTACATCAATGGCCTTCGAGCAAAAGTTTTGCATGGTGTTCGACGCAAAGTCCCATTTTCACACCACGTGAATTGTACTGTCGTACCTTGATGGTCATCATCATTATTGGTGATTCCTCTCACGCCTATTAACAACTTACATCATTGGCTGGTAATTAGGCGATGTCTTTCCATGTTTGACTCCAGAACATATTTTCACATGGATTGACTTGTACTTCGAGTGAAGATTGAACGAGTTTGAAGACCCCGCATCTAGTTTCATCCATCTGGGCTGCAATATATTCAGGAAAATAAAGACATCAAATGTACATCATTGCTGCACAGATAATCATCCAAACCAAAGGATGATGGCTCTACTAGAATCATCAGTCTACCACAGATGATTGTCTGTCCTATGTACATGAGAATGAATTTATAAAGCTTAGCATGGGAAAGCCTGCCTCAGCTAGATCATGAAAATATTATGAAGATAATGTATTGTATTGTATCTTATTATAGGTTTCCTTCTAGTTTGAAAAACCTCAGATCCTCATGATAAAGCATTTCACCCGACATCAAAAGATTTACGACCTCATGCTTTAGGGGGCAACTGTTTTAGAAATATTTGGGCACTACAACCCTAATCATATATGTCCATAAACCAAGGAATTCTAAATCCCTAAAAGTGTTGTTTCACACCGTAAAGGAACAAGGTCAGCTGATTACATCATCTCCCAGAAGTTCTCCATGGAAAACTGCCCAGTGCTAAGGGTGTGATGCATCTCACCTGCCACATGCAAAAAGTGTGATGCATACTGAAAAGCCCTTCTGTAGGGTGTGATGAGCAAGAGTAGACAAATGGCAGAGATAGTTTGCAAGGTGGATGTCATTGGGGAATCTTCCAGAAACTTCTCCTGTGAACTTGCCTCTTGAATTTTGTCTCCCAGGGATGAGTTATAGAGTATCTATGATGCTCTTCAGAGGTGATATACCATAGTGAACTATCAAAGAGAGGACACTAGTCAAAATCCCAGAAGTTGACTCAACCCCCTGCAAACATCTATATATGGATCCCTCATCCCAGAGATCCAAGGGCTTTAATCTTATATTTTGTAAGGAAGTTCTATTGGTTTTTTTGTGGAACATAATAGTGTTGGGTGATCTAAGATTTTCATGAGGTGAATAAGGGCTTTCATGCTAGGAGGATGATGCTAGGTCAGATAAATGGGTTGTAACCCTCTCTTCTACTCTTTCTATCAATAAAGCTATTTGAGTTTTCCTCTACATTCTTGTATGTTTGAGTTGATATATGCATTTGTGCGGTCAATATATATCTAGTCCTATATTTTTTATGATTGTAGATCTCTGTTCTTTGATGGTATCATGCTACTTTGAATTTACAGGTGCTCTTTAAAGTGGGACAAGCAAGGGAGGAGTGGCAAAGATCTGTAAGAGGGGAGAGGAAACAGGGAAGGAGCCAAGCGAAAGACTGAGGTTGGTACTCTCTGCTTCTATCTCATCTACTTCTCATAAAGGAAAACACAAGTAACTTTATTTTTTTTGTGTCTAAGATAGCTACCCATCTTAGTGGGACTAGAAGCTCTGAATGGACACTAGATTTCCCGATAATAGATATACTGATCATAGACAACAAAACTACTGAATAGAGCTGAAAACAATGAAGGAAAAACCAAAATCTGGAGGCAGGAATAGTCTCATTCAATCATTGCACTTGTAACATAGCGAAATAGGGATGCATCTCACCTGCAACACATGGGAGGTGCGATGCATCCAGGTTGCTAATGAGAGACAGTGCAATGGTCTAGGGACGAGATTGAGCTTGGTTTTTACTCACAGTTTGAAGCTAAGTTTAGGCAGTTAGACTGAGCTAATGGTTGATAGTAAACACAAAGTATAGGGGCTGCTCTAATGAGGTTATTTGAGCTACCACCAGGGCACTTAGGATGTTTGCAAGTCAGATGTTCAGTTCATAAACTAACCTAGAGATTGATTGAAGCAACATTGATCTACTTTGCAGTTGCATAGCAAAAGAAGTTTGAAGGCTAGTTGGCTTAACTTCAGGTTCCATCTGTAGTTTATAAAGCAAACAATAGTGACTAACGATCAAACTATTCGTTCCCTAGTGGAGTCGCCATTTTGTTATCGGGAGAATTAGTGTCCATTCAGAGCTACTAGTCCCACGAACATGGGTAGCTATCTTAGAAACAAACAAACCAAAGTTACTTTCATTTTCCTTTATGAGAGATAGATGAGAGAGAAGCATAGAGTACCAACCTCAGTCTTTCGATTGTCACCTTGCTTGCTTCCTTCCTCCTTTGATAGAGCTTCACCCCTCCTTCCTCACTTGTCCCGCTTCAAAGAACACCTATAGAGTCAAATAAGCATAATACCATTAAAGCATAGAGATCTGTAACCATAAACAATATAGGATCAAATGTATATTAACCATACAAATGCATACACTAATACAAGATTCATAAATATACAAGTATATGGAAGAAAACTCAAATAGCTTTATTGATAGAAGTAGTAGAAGGGAGGATTACAACCCAAGAGTTTGATCCAACACCATCCTCCTAGCATGAAAGCACTCTTCACCTCATGAAATGCTAGATCACCCAACACTATAATGTTTCACAAAGAAACCAACAACACTTCCTTACAAAATACAAAATTCTAGCCTCCTGGATCTCTAGGATGAAGGATCCATATATAGATATTTGCAAGTGGGTGAGTTAGCTTCTCGGATTTTGATTAGTGTCATTTCACTGATAGTTCTTGGTTCCACTTGGAGATTTCATGATCTCTTACTCATCCCTGGGCGATTTCAGAGAGGCAAGTGTTAAATGAGCAGTTTCTAGAAGACTCTCTTGATTTCCACCTAGCAAACTGCCTCTGCCATTTGTTTGCTCTTGCTCATCACACCTTATAGAAGGGCTTTTCAGTATGCGTCGCACCCTTTGCATGTGATAAGTGAGATGCATCGCACCCTCAACATGGAGTAGTCTGTATGGTCCAGTGTTGACCAGTTTTGAGCAGTTTTTCAAGGAGAACTTATGGGAAACGATGTTATCAGTTGACCTTGTTCCTTTAGGGTATGAAACAACAATTTTAGGGTTTAGAAGCCCTTGGTTTATGGACATATGTGATTGGGGTTGCAGTGCCCAAATATTTCTATAACATCGACCGCTCGTTGGGGTGGTGGCCGATAACTTTTTTTCTTTTAAATAGAAAATAAATTTTGTTTTTGTAAATATAATAAACATATTTACCATATTTTATTTTTTATTTGAAAAAAACAATTTTATCGATCATCGCCCCATGAGTGGCTGGGCGGTGGCTATTTGATTCTAAGAATCGAATGGCCACTTCCCAGCCACCCCCACGGGTGGTTGGGCTGCTTGTGGGGGTGGCCGGGTGGTGGTTGTTTGATTATCCGATTCTGAGAATTAGATAACCACCAGTGGGCCACTCCCACAAGCAGCTGAGTGGTGGCTATGCGATTTCGAGAATCATATAGCCATCGCCCAACCATCCTTAGGGGTGATTGGGAAGTGGCTATTCAATTCTCAGAATCAAATAACCACCGCCAGGTAGCTCGTGGGGGCGGTGGCTGATAAATTTATTTTTTTAAATAAAAAATAAATTTTGTTTTTTTTTTAAATACAATAAACATATTTAACAAAATTTATCTTTTATTTAAAAAACAATTTTATCGGCCATGACCCCCACGAGTGGCCATGCGGTGGCTATTTCATTTCGAGAATCGAATAACCACTTCCCGGCCACCCCTATGAGTGGTTGGGCGGTGGCTATCTGATTCTCGGAATTGGATAACCACCACTTAGCCGCCTGTGGGGGTGGCTGGGTGGTGCTTATCGGATTCTTAGAATTGGATAGCCACCACTCGGTCACCCATGGGGGTAGCGAAGCAGTCGCTATCCGATTCTGAGAATCACATAACCACCACTCGGCCACCCCCACATAAATAGCCACTTCCCGGCCACCCCCACGGGCAATTGGGCGGTGGCTATACGATTCTTTGGTAGCTGAGTGGTGGCTATCTGATTCTGAGAATCAGATAACCACCACCCAGCCACTCCCACAGGTGACTGAGTGGTGACTATCTGATTCTCAGAATCGGATAGCCATCTGCCCAACCGCCTGTGGGGATGGTTGGGAAGTGGCTATTCGATTCTCGAAATCAATAGACACCGCCCGATTGGCTCGTGGGGGCGGTGGACGATTTTAAATTGTTTTTTTTTGAATAAAAAATAAATTTTGTTTAATATTGTTTATTGTATTTTTAAAAAAAATAAATTATTTTTTATTTAAAAAAACAATTTTATCGGAAACTACCCCCACGAGTGACACGGCAGTGGCTTTTTAATTTCGAGAATCAAATAGCCACTTCCCGGCCACCCCCATGGGCAGTTGGGCAATGGCTATCCAATTCTCGGAATCGGATAACCACCACTCAACTGCTTGTGGGGATGGCCTAGCGGTGGTTATCGGATTCTCAGAATTAGATAGCCATCGCTCGACTGCCTCAATCTAATTCTGAGAATCAAATAACCACCACTCGACCATCCCCACAGGCGG
>APFE030765351.1:12013-67637 GCA_000404065.3 Pinus taeda
AAGCAAATGAAGATTTTTCAAACTTGTGTAATGGAAGTCAAAGTCGTAAAAGGACCACAAACAAAATGCAAGGAGTAAGTACACCTACAACTCGACTCATTGAGTTCACAAATAGCTGAATGGATGACAATCTCTATGCTCTAGTGTCACTGATCACTCAATGACTCAAGAAGTCAAGTAGGAAGATGATAAGACAACAAAAAAACAAAACCAAATAAAAAGCAGCTTTCTACTTAGGGAGAAAATAGTCAATCAAGGCTTACGGGGTCAAAATCATGAAAGCAAAACACACTAGCCTAGACTGGGGACAAACCCTAATCTTCACTTATAGGCATTGGCATGACTGCCTAACTGACAACAAGCGCTAGAGGTTGGTCAATGCAACTATTTCTCAGCATATTGCACTGATCGGCGTAACTGCCAGCAGATTAAGCGTGTTGATCAAGGGAGCCAAGAAAAAAATAAGAATATTTTGAAACATGGACCAAATCTACTACTATGGATTTCAAACTCAGGCTAGTAAGCAGGAAAAAGTAGAACCAGATAAGTTTACACGAAATCATGAAATCTAAGACAAATAAAAGGATTGGTTCCCCGGTGGAGTCGCCAATTTTTGGTGAAGTAAAATTATAAGTGCGGACACAAACAAATTCCTCTATCCTGATAATGGGTCTAGCCACAACTGATACATTATATGAAAGATTTCCTTAGGTTATAGCCAATTAAGAGGGCCTACCTCTTAGTACGCTTATGTCGTTTGATGATGCCCTTGCTTGCTCTCTATATCTATCTCTCGCTTCCTTCCTCAAACACCTGAAAAAAGTAAACAATAGCAAACAACAACCATGATAATAAACAAATTGTAATTCAACCTACTTAACAAAACAAGAAACATTAAGCCATGAATATGTAAGATGAAAAATAATGTAGGAAATCAATCAATAGTTGCATATATATATACATATATATATTGAATCAAGAAGAGATTACGGCCATTGTCTTGACATTGTCATTCTTCTCTGACAGGACCAGGCTCCCACACACTTCTACTAGCATTCCATGCTGGCCTCACTCCACAACAACAATAGTTTTAAGGCTCTTCACTTTAGGGTTCACTCCAAAACAAATCACACTTACTAGAGAGCTACAACTATGAATAGCTTGTTGTTTACTCCAAACTTAATTAGCACTAGCACACCAATATTAACACTAGCTTGTACTTGGGAAAAAGGGAGGTTTATATAGGATGAATGGATGGGAGATGGATCCTCTTCTCATGCAAGAAGATATTATCCCTTGAGGTAGTTTCATCATTATAGGGAAAGGAGCCCAAGCTAACATCCTTGACCCCATTCAGCCAAACCATTTACCAAACTTCTATTATGAAGCTTCTAGAGATGGAAGCTTCGGCTCTTTATTTAAAAAACTTTCCATAAGAGGACTAGCATGAATGGAACAAAAATCGGTCACTCCAGTCAGTGCTAGGGACAGTGCTAATCCCTCCATATATACGCGAGGAAGACAAGGGCCATTAGTGTTGGTCTTGTAAACTGGGCAAAACAGAAGTTTCAGGGGAAATGGTGCAAAAGGGAATTGATCTGATCATGAAGAGGGACAAAATGGGGGTTTCTTCATGAAGAATAAGCATATAGGGTTCACTGTAGAGGTCTTCCAAGATCAAGGAATGGGAAGTACAGGGATAGTGAAAAAATTCTGTGTAACAGATGTGCACAAGCTATAGAGGATAACATGCCTACCACAAATTATGTTTTCCTTCATCCATCTCATCTCCTACATACTCCCTATTTTCTTCCATCCATAGTCCACTCCAGATGCCAATTCTAAGAAATTTTGTCTTTTCTATAGGATTCCCTGTAATACTATAGGAGTTTCGTGTAGGTTTTATAGGAGGCCTTGAAAAATTACAGGAAGGATATTCCAGTGGAAAAATGGTTACACAAACTTGTTTTGGGTTATGAAAAGAGCCATTGACCTCACCATACCTTATCCAACACCCTCCATGACCATGTCACCACTGTATCCATCAAAGAAATCAAGTTAGAAGAAAAAAAAGAGAGAAAAAAACATCAAAAAGCCACATGCCACAACAACATACCTCATTTTCCACTGCATAATCACATCCTCCACTCATTCCAATACCCATTCAACCTCAAAAGCAGAGAAGAGATGCAAAAGTTCAAGAAAAAGGTAGCTACAAGACATCTTGTAGGAATTCGTGTAAGAGCTTATTCCACAAAAAAGACCAGAACAACTCCAATCCAACTTTAGCACAAGGAATACCTGATGAGGAATCTCCTCTAGAGCTTAGGAACAACAAAATCTAGCACCTATACATCATCAAGGGAGAAAATCATCAACAAAATAAGAAAAAAGCACAGTTAAAGAATATGCAGCCAAGTCAAAGAACAATGAATTAACAACACTCTCCAGCATGCATCAACAAAGAAAAGGACCAACATGTATGTTATCTCACCAATACTTCCTCATAGTTACAAATATGATTAAACTATAAGAATGAGGTAGGAAGTTGATTTTATAAATGAAGGTGGCTAGTTAACTTGGCCACCCTCGGTTAGATAATGAGAAGAGAAAGGGTTAGTCAACTCGACACGTGGCAAGGTCACATCAAAAAAAGAGAGGGGAATGAATAAAAAAAGTGGTTAAGCTACAGAGAATAAAAGTGGGAGATGATTACAAGGAAAGGTGATTTGATGAAATTGTAGTGGGACCAATGGTCTGAAAGGAGGTATTCGTACTGGGCCAACCAGCACATCACCCAACTAAATCATCCACAAAAAGAAATAATCGCTGACTCCCATGCGAAGTACTAGTTATTTTGAAAAGATGAAGGTAGAGGCAACTTTGAGGAGTCGTTGAAAGAAAAGTTACTCTCAACATCCCTATAGTGGAAACCTACAAGAAAGAGTCAGCATCTATAGCAAACAAGGGGACCTACAAACTGCAGGAAGGCTACAAGATAGAGAGATAATTACCACACAGAGTTGCAAGAGGACACCAAGGGAAATAAATTCAAGAGTTATCATCACCAGAGCATAGGAAAGGGAGGTAGGTTCCATACCTTTTTTGTTTTTCATTTAAAAAGGAAATCCTCCTTCCCTTTTAGTATTTTTTATACACATAAAGATAGAGAGAATTATGTGAAGGTTAGTGAAGGATAAGGTCTGAAACCTCATCACCTACTGGATTTATTAAACTATAGCCACCAAAACCTCACTCAAATAGGAATTTCAAGAAAATATGACAGGAGGTTTCAACGAAAAAGAGCCCGCCAAGACAACGAGAATACACCAGCATCCTCCTATGGTAGAAATATTTACAAGGCATCAATGGATGGTGTTCTTTGAGATACTGAGGGGATACGATGATGATGTGGCTATAGAATTTTCAATTTCACTCATACCTCTCACTAGAGCTAGTGCCACTACTATAATGAAGGGTTTATTAGCAGAAATTACCTCTGAAAGTATTAGTGGGATAACTACACTCCCCTTAGGGTTGCAATGGAGAAAATAGGACAAGACCAATAAAACTCTTGCAAAGAAAGGTTTTTTCTTGGAGGGAGAAGAATCCATTGAAGACAAAAATGGGGTTAGAAGGGAAAGCATTCCATATCCCTAGAATGAGGTGAGTTACCACATCACCAACTATATTTCTTGTGAAGGTAGATACAATGTACTATATGGGTACCAGTTTAGACTCCTCCATGAGCGAAGATTTGGAGAGAATACACCTCCTCATAACATGCTTAGTGTACCTTATTTTCGGTTACAATCCATGATAGAAATAAGCATCAAGGTACAAGAACAAAGACATCAATAGCTAGTACACCATGGGTTGATCAAACTCATCTTGGAAGACACTCTAGACAATTTGAGAATCCTTATTGCATGGTGAACATTTGTAGACATGCAGGAAGAAGGAGAAATTTGAGTCATTGAGTATGACAAAAGCCCTAATATTAGTGAAGGAGAAGAAGAAACAAAGGATGAAAAAGAAGAAGAAACAGATGATGAGAAAGAAGAAGAAAAAGAGGATGAAGAAGAAGATGAAAAAGAGGATGAAAAAGAAAATGGGGTACAAGAGGATGAACAAAATTCTGAAAAATAGAGCAGGAAAGAAGAAGAATCACCAAGGGTGTCTATAGAGCCTACAGAGAAGGAGGAAACAACTCTAACTACCCTAAGTACACATGTCAAATCAAAGGGGAAGAGACATAAGCAAAATCCACTTTATTTCAAGACAAGGAAGAGCACTCGGATTAAACAAGGGAGACCTCAGACCCCTACCAAGACTCGAATTATCATAGATGACTCAAAAAAACAACAAGAGGAAGTTGTCCCTCTAGGGAAGAAGGAAGGAGAAGGAACATCAAAACAAGCTTCTCCCATTTCACCAATCACCTATGTTAGGAGACCTATCACCAGGTCAACCTTAAGAAATGTAAAAGGTCTCCTATAGGAAAAAATAGTCAGAACTGGATGGAGGAACACTAGAGGGGACCTCAGTTTCCTTCCCAGTAGGCGATGGATACTCTTTTGCCCTGGTACTAATGTGGACGAGAATTGTCCCAGCCACAAATACCTGAGAACCAAAGGGAGAAGAGGATTGAGATGGATCAGCCACCATTTGAGTTTGCTGAGGGAAAAGGTTCTTCGAGCACAACAGGGATCCTGGGGGCACCTTTCAACATACGACTAACTTCAGACCACCTCGAGCAGTCTTTGGTATATTGATCCTCGTCAAAGATAAGGCAAGGATACTTAGGCTTGCATTTGGCACCTTCCTCGGGTGGAGGTTTAGGGGAATCCTGCTTCGGTTGGTCGGCCTTATTCTTTCCTTTTCCCTTCTTTTTTACTTTCAATGCTTTTTCCATCATGGTAGACTAAACGACGTTAACCTCGAAAGTGTTACTAGAATTGGATACGTCCTGAGAAGTGTTTTCATTTGAAACATTCGACTTTTGCTTCCCAAGGTTCACGGAAGATTTCTTAGAGGACGTATTAACAAAACCGATGATGCCATCAATAGATGGTGCTGACAAGGCTTTGGAAGTTCTGGGCCTCGGAGCATCTGACAAAATATCATATAATGTACAAGACTGGGAGTAAACCAAGTCGAGGTACTGAGCACGCGCAATAGCTTGCTCTTCAGTTACACATGCCCCCATAGAAATGTCCTGGGCTATCGGACTGACGAATGAGGTCGTGAACTAGTCAGTCAGAAGCTGATCAGGAATCTAGAACTTAATCAAACGACGACGTTGTCTCCATTCATGGATATGATCAGAGATATGCATGGCCGTGGTTTTTTTTAAGGATGTCAGGAGATGTGCACCCATTTCATACCGAATCGACAACTAAAAATGAGTTTAAAATGCCATAGCCAACGAGTTAAGGTCCTGAAAAGATCCGTGAGCTAGCTCAATATACCATTTAGCAGCAGAGCCAGTGAGAGTTCGTTGAAAAAGGCAGAGCTGGATTGAATCATCAAGCCATGATTTTGACGAACACCATAGGTGATAGGTCATAACATGAGCTTGGGGATCTTCTCCAGCTTTACCTTCAAATTTGGGACAATCATCAGGAATCTTAGTTGGAACCGGTGGCCAATAGAGATTATGAAGAATAGGATCATTAGTCAGTTTGGACACGTCTTGTAATTCCAACTTTGCTAGAAAGGGTAATTGAGGGTTAAACGATATCTGAGGCCACATATAAGAAACAACACTAGAGTTCCACCCAGGTCCCTGTTTCCCCCATTGACTTTGTCCAGACGGATTTGGCCCATAGGGATTTTGTCCATAGGGGTTATAGCTGTAACTGGATGGTTGACCCTAGATTTGACCCCCTACATTCCACTGATTACCAACTTGACCCACAGGAGTAACATATGGCTGTTGAAAATTTTGATAAGGGTTAACCTGTGGTTATTGATAATTTTGGTATGGGGCAAGTTGAGTTTGCCCTTGGGGTTGCCGAAAATTATAAGGCAGCTAGGCTCCAAACTGAGCTTGGGGGCCAGACTGCGTTTGATAAGGAGATTGGGATTGGGATACAACCTGAATTTGGAAACCGGATTGGGTCTAGAGCCCAGACTAGGGCTGAAAACTAGGTGGAGCTTGAGAAGGAATGAGCGTTTGGGTGCTCGGTTGAACAGTCCCAGATGGATATCCTTGGGAGAACTAAGGCTGAGCCATCTGGCTAGAAGGTTGACCTGGTTGAGATTGAGGTTGACCCATTTGCCCAGAAAGTTGAGCTCGCTGGTTATTGGGTTGACCTTGCACAATTAAGGGTTGTCCTGACTGGCTGGATGTCTGAGCAGACTAGAGATTTGGTTGGCCTAGTTGGATTTGAGGCTAACCAATTTGTCCAAATGGTTGACTAGGCTAGATAGTGGGTTGGCCTTTTTGAATGTGAGGCCGACCGACTTGCCCAGAAGGGTAGCCTTGCTGGACACCAGGTTGGCCTTGTTGTATGTAAGGTTGTCCCAGATTACCAGAAGGTTTCCCGAAATAGGTAAAAGATGAACCACCAAAGGCTGAAGGTTGTCCTTGGAATGGTTGTCCTTGTGGGCCTCCAGTTTTCCCTGGATAAGGTTGTCCATAATACTGCTGTCCATGAGGGGGTTTCCCGTAAGATGGCTGACCTTGAGAGGGTGGTCCTTGAAGATTTGCAGGCGGTGCTTGGCCATCGTGATAAGCAATGGTGCCCCAAGAAATAAACAATGGAACCATGACCTCAACCGCAGGTTGAGATGACATAGGTCTGGGGTAATAAATATGAGCTCTGCGAGAATCATAATAGTGAAACGGATTTTGTGGATCCGGGTTCTAAAGAGCTTGTATATATTGATCATATGCCCCCCTGCTAGAATGGAACCAGAAGAAGGTGGGGCACTTAGTGTAGGATTAATAACTCCTGCCATTGGGTCACTATTGGCAGGACCAACAGAAGGCCCGACGATAGTAGTCACCACTGATGAATCAGTGACGTCACTGACAATAGGGGTTGAAGAAGCCACACAAATGATTGGAATAGTCAGAATAGATGTGACAATCACATTGTGAATCTCAGGTGTAAAAGGCTTCAAAGTTGGAGGGACAGTACGAGACCATATGGAACTTGAAAGGGGAGATCTAGAACCAATGATATCTGCCAAAGCATTATAGCCCAAAGGCAACAAGACAACAAGGGAAGTGACATGGAAGGGTGAAGTTTTCGTAGGCATAGTTATTTCACCACCTGCCACAAAGGATTCTTCATTGGAGACGGGGGTCGTCTCATCCATATCGGACGAAAACATCGGGACCAAAACACTAGGAGGAGTAACGGGAAAGTATTCTTTGGAAGGCTCCCAAACAAGGTTCCAATGAATGTTGTAAGACTCATCCTCTGGAGCACAAGAATTAAGCAGTTGGATACTTGGGATAACAGGAAGAGTATCACTAACAACCGGTACCTTAGGAGTGACAGAAGATGGAGATCCTTGGTCACTTGGAATGGGAGATGGGATCAACGATTCCGCCAGGATGATTCAATAACGAAGTCATGATGAGACCATTATGGACATGGGAACATCACGTATATTAAGGGTCTTCTTGCGACGAGGTAGAAACTTAATAAGGGTCATTTGCAGTAATAGAGAGCATTTTCTTATCAGAGGGAAGATATAAATATGTTGATTTGACACATGACATAGTAGAAGGACTGAAATGAGGACAGTGACAAATTATTATGTAACAATATATATATATAATATATATATATATATATATTATAATATATATATATAAAGATTATATAAAGAAAAACATAATTGCTATTTGTAGGAGGATGACAAAGACAATCAGGGAGCAAAGAGAAGATCCAAAGGGAGCCATGCCTCACATATGTTCATCTCCTCCACTCCTTACCATGCATCCCTCCATAAATTCCATTGTTTTTCACTTCATTGCTCCAATTCAGGTGAAAATTGTGTTTTCTATAGGATCCCCTGACTGGTAGATTGGTTAGATCCCCAAAATTCATTCTAGACATCATCTAACCCCTCACCTCATCCATTACCATCATCCCTACCTTCACACACACTCCTACTCCCTTTGTCCATTTAGCAACATCAGATCTGCAGTCACAGACACCATCAGTAGACAACAGAAGAGGAAGAACGATGACCATATAGTAGCAACAACAACATCAGATCTACAGTCAAGAAACCATCAACAACACCTCTAATCTTTGACAACTACAGCATGGCATTAAGGCCACAGGTAAGTATCCTTCTCACTCACTCATATGCATCATTTGATAAAAAGTTGTAAAGGTTAAGAGGTAGTCGGTTTGTAAGTAAAAAGGTGGCTAGTTTCCTCTATAAAAAAAATAGGCTAGTGGATTACATACACAGGAAACTCTGTTTTCTCAAGAATTTTCTCATTTCCTCTTCAAGCCTCACAAGCAAGATGCTCATCAAGTATATCTCATGCGAGGGTAGATACAATATTGTTTATGGCTACCATTTTAGAATGTTTGAAGAACTAATATTTGGGGTAGAAACACCAGTTCACCAAAGATTCAACATACCCTATTTTCTTATGAAATCACTCATGGACTCCAACAGCAAAGTAAAGAAAGGAAATTCCCAATTGTTGGCTCACCATGGGTTGATCATAATCCTCATTGAGGATTCCCTCCTAAACCCCAAGATCCCTATAACATGGACAGTCTTCAATGACTTACCAGCAGAGGATGACATCAGAACCTTCATCTATGGTGTTAGTCCTTCTATCAGTGAGGAGGAGGTAAAACAAGAAGAAGAAGATACAGAGCTAGATAGGAATGAGGTGGATAAGGAAGAAACTAATACAAAGGGACATGATGAAGAAGACACTAATATAAAGGAACATGATGCTGAAATAAAAGAGGAAGAAGGTATTGAAAAAAAAAAGAGTAGCAAGAAAAAAAAAGCTAAGTGGCTTCAATGATAGAGAAGTAGCTGAACAATCAAATCCCATGGCCCTAATCCACACCAATAGTCTAATTGCAAATTATCCACAGTTGACACTTAGATATATTGCTACCCAAGATCAAGAAATTTCACATTTTGAGGACATGTCTAGGGCTACTAAGAAATGATAATATACATGCATGCATAAGGAGATGGAAAACATTGCCACATAGCTTGAAGATCAAAGAATATCAGTGGGGAGAAGTAGAAAGGAAAGTAGGCTTCTATAAACAAGAAGTAGAGACTAAGTTTCTCAGAGGATGAGAAACACTTTCAGTAGGGGTTATAATGAGCCTCATCATTGAGTAATTATATGGGCCTTAATTCACCTTAATTCACCTCCTAGCTTAGTCAAACCAACTATTCTCACAACTTATTGCATACTTTTGATTATATTATGTTTATGAGATGAGTAGAGTTGGATATTTTTCTTTGTGGTCTAATGTGCATTTTGTGGAGTACCAAGGAAGGTATGTTTTAATGGTCATTTCGGTATCTTTTCATGAAGACTTAAAAGCCTTTTGCATGAGAAACTTAAATAATAATAAGAACTTATAACGAAATACGAGAAATTAATAAGAAGCACTGATAGGCGTCGTTTCTATGTGCAGGAAGGTGAAGAAGCGAAAGGTGGCCATCCAAAGAGTAAAGATAAAGACAAGCTAACTGTTGTCCCGGTGATGAGAGACCGGAGGCGAACTAGATCGACACGGATCAGCCCAAAAAAGGACGCGGAGATACCAGTGCGAAACAGAAGAAGGAGGAAGTAGTGCAGCATTAATGATTCTGCGTATCCCTCAGGATCTTAGATCTTGAGGGATTGTTGTTTTAGCCTATTTTCTATACCTAGATGTCTCCGTCGTCCCTCTTATAAAAAGGGATAGCATTGTTGGTTACGGGGGAATTTCAGTGAATTTTTGGGAAGTGTGTAATTTCTTTGAAGAAAGATTTGGACTATGATCTTTATGTTCTGTTGAGGACTTAAGTTTCTGTACTTTTGTTGCATGCTTTAATATAGACTTGTTCACTTTTTGTCTTTGAGCCTGGATTCATTTTAAGTGGTGTGTCCCTGGAGGCTAAGGGCCCGGCCCTGGAGGACACTTGCTCTTGTATTATTACGCATGGTTTCCGTGTGGTTTGTTCATAAAAGTAATCTGGTAATCTCCTATGTTTTGAGAATATTTCATTACATGCTTTGCTGTGATCAAGTTATTTCGTGTTCTTGAACTTTATATCAATGCTATGTTATTTTATCAATTCCTTAAGTATTGATTAATTCCTACAGGACACTGTTACTTTATTATAGAATCCTTCACGATTCTATTCTGCATTATAAGAAGTCATCGGGAAAATTCTATTTCACATGGTTATTGAACGTGACTATTCTTTATTATAAGACGCAGTCGTATGTGTTTTAACAGAAGCATGTTACGTATAGTGTGTTTCTATAGTATTGTTCTATTATATCAGATTGAGAGATTGATGCTTTGATTGAGTAGATCTATAGTTTAAAGGATTTGGTTTATTGCTGTTCCATTTACTTGTTGTTCCATTTACTTGTTGTTCCATTTAATTGTTGCTCCATTTACTTGCTGTTCCATTTATTTGCTGTTTCATTTCCAGATTGCTAATTTACTGTTTTCTTGAGGACAGACCTAGGCTGTAGTGGATCCCAGCATCTGCTACCTGATCCCCAGACCTCTGATATGCTCCCATCAGCTATAAAAGGGACGTGTTATTGCAACCAAGCCCTTGGCTGATTTGCTGTTCCATTTCATTATCATTTCTTTTATCTGATGTTTCATTTCTAATCATTAAGAACGATCCTAGGTTGTAGCGAGCCCAGCATCTGCTATTCGGCTCCTAGACCTTCGATCTATTCTCATCAGTTGTGAGAAGGATGGGCTATTGCTGCCGAACCTTTGGCTGATGCAATACTTGGTGTGATTTGGTCTTTTAAAGTAGTTAAGTTGTAGGTTTGCATTACTTTACTTGCATCGCTTTTGGATAGTTGTACTACAAGCATTACTCTGGCAAATGCTAGCCTCAGACTAAGACACCCTTTGAAATAACCAGACGATCCTGGATTGATATATTAATGTAAGGTAACTAGAGGTGAAAGAGACCCTTGTTATAGCTCTACATTTTGGCGTCGTTGCCGGGGAAGGTGTGTAGCCATTTGTCTTTTCCAGGGTAGTGTACGAACCTGCTAGGGGAAAATTGGGTTTTGAAAACGGAAGGTAAGAACCTACATGCGGAGCGTGTAAAAGCCCTGCTCCTTTTCTTGCTTTCCTGCAGATTTGTTGTTATCTGCTTAAAACTTAGTAGTTAAATTGAGTGCATGACTAAGCAGAAAAAGCTGGAGAAAAATCCCAAACCGTTACCAAAACTAGAAAAAGCTAAGGGACCGGTGACCCTTGGTTGATTGACATACATAGATGAAATCTATAAGAAAGTTGAATCTCAGCCTTCAGTAGGACCCAAGAAAGTTACTTCCAAACAACCTACTAGTTCCCTTCAGGCCTCAGGCTCACCATCTGAAGCCTTTGCTGAGGTGCATAGTCAGACTGACGAACAGGACTTTCAAGAAATTGAAAATTCTATTCCCGAACAACTGCAGGAAGGGAACCTAAGTAATATGTGTGAAGGAGAAGGGGAAACAGGGGAAATTAGAGAGCCAAGATCTCCTCCTAGGATAACTCAGCCATTAAGTAGCCCCGACAAGGGAAGTGTGGTAAAAATTATTATTGAGGACACCCTATTTCCTTAGACAGAAATTCCAAATAGAGGAAGTGCTATTAAAACTAATCCTGTTAAAAATATTCCTCAACCTAGGAATACCCTCTTAGATCTTCCGGAAGGGTATTGGCATATTTTGATCCAATGGCTCAAAATCTGCCAAACACCCAAACTTCGACATTACAATACCCCATAGTGGATTTCGCAGCAAATGCTCCTATGAAAGCAATCCCCCTTCAACACATTCCTACATTTCAAGGACTCACATCAGAGGACCCCGATGCATTCTTATTCGAATTTTATGTGCTATGCAGGGGATATGATTACACCACTGATCCCCAGAAACTCAAATTGTTCCCCTCCACCTTGAAGGGGGTAGCTTTAAGATGGTTTATGGGATTAGGTGGTGGAGTTATAAATAACTGGGAACAAATGAAAGAGTCTTTTCTGAAGAAATATCAAGATTACTATAGGTCTAGAGAACTAAAAGATGAAATATTCCAAATGATAGCTAGACCAAATGAAACATTAGAAGAATACGTGGAACATTTCTAGTATAATCTGCAAAGATCCCCTTATGCATCCTTACCTTTACATGATAATGTGTTGAAAACCGCATTAATAAGAGGCATGAAAGAACAGTGGATTGAAACATTATGGGGAAAGGGGATATATATCAGGAAAGTTTCGCTGACATAATTGATTTATGTATCAGGAGTTCGAGAGGTAGTACACGAATCAAACCAGTAGAACATGTTCTATTTGCACGAAAAAACAAAATTTCATCCGAAGGAGTAACAAGTGTGGAAATTGGGAATTTATTTGAAAATTTCAAAACTAACATACTAGGAACACTGACTACACAATTGGACATTTTGCAGGCTAAGCAGAAACAGATGGAGGCAGAACAAAATTTAGCAATCTTTTGCCCCAGGTGCAGGAAGAAGCATAGCCATAAGGAGTGTCCATTAGATACAGTTCAGACATGTGCCATTTGTACAAGGGATCACTCTACAGAAAGTTGTCCCTCATTCCCTGGACTGAAAGCGGTATATAAGGAAGAATAAGAAGAACGAGAGGCGGTATATCTACTTAACCAGCATTGTCAGTGGCAGTCACGACAAACTGGTATGTTTTCAGACCCAGCTTCTTCTTTTCAGTATCCGAAGTACAATACTCAACAGTATAATGCATGGAAAAGTCAGTTTCAACCCCCATTTCCAAATTGGTCATCACAGTCGTACCCTGCTGCAAACCCGTGGCTAAATCCGACAAGCCAATCTGGCTGGTCGAAACCTCCTTATCCCCCACCATACTAGCAGAACAACCCATATCCACTGCAATGGACTCCCCCCACTTCCCAAAGTTCAGGCTGGCAGAATAACTAGCAGAGAGCAACACAGCAACTAGTAGGAAGCATTCCTTTCCCTCAACCTACACTGCCAACTTTACAGCAAAACTCCCAATCTAATCTCAGACCACAACTCCCATCCCAGCCCAATCCCAATCCAAATAACAGACCAGTCCAAGCACTTCAAATTTTAGAAACACCAGAAGAAGGACCCGATCTGAGGGAGTGCAATGATCTGCAGCTAAGATCTGGGCGTATTATTCAAACTGAGGGAAACAAAACAGTTCAGATTGAAAATCAGTTACCTAGAGAACAATTGTTACAAGAAGAGGATGAAAACAGACAACAAACTCAGAATAAAACAATTACATCCTCTCCTTCGTTCCCAAAATGTCTAGTTATATCACGACCTATATAGCAACTTAATTTCGACATTCTGGGAGAATTACAAAATTTGTACATAAAAATTCCATTCCTTCATGCCATTCAGGATATTCCCATATACGCTAAAACTATTAAGGAATTGTGCATAAAAAGACCAAGAAGGAATGTTATAGATAATCCAAGAGTTCAAGTAGTCGACACTTTATATGACCTATTATTAGGAAAGGAAACACCTATTAAGTATGAAGACCCAGGTAACCCAATAGTAACTGTTCAAATTTTTGGCAAAACTTTAACTAATGCTTTAGTTGATCTTGGAGCTGCAATTAATATATTAACCACGTCTAGTTGCCAAAAGTTAGGAATTACATCTGTAGAACCCACTTCAACTTTACTGGAACTAGATGATTGATCTGTGGTTAGACCAGAAGGCATACTGCATGATGTGATGGTTTCAGTTGATTCCTGGGAATACCCAACTGATTTTCTGATAATAAACCCTAAAACCCGACTAGATGGACATCCATTGATCTTAGGAAGGCCTTGGCTTGCTACCGCTGATGCCTATATTGGCTGTCGGCAAGGAAACATGATCATAACTAAGGGGGCAGACATTAAGAATCTAGTACTATACCCCCCAGTGCAGCCAAGCATCACAATAGTCAAAACTAATATGCACCCTGTATCATATCTCACTAACAACATTAGATCTCCATTAACTATACAAGAGGCACTAGAGTTCAAGAATCAAAAAGAAGATGATGCCATCTATAACTTTATTAGTCAAACTGAACCCACATATCATACCCAGTGTCATATGATAAAAGCAGCATTTGATAACGAAGCAGAAGAGGAACCTCTGAATGATGTGCATGACCATACAATCCCTGTCACCTCGGTTGCACATAGTAAAATAGTAGAAATCGAACCTGGGAAGACTTAAAACATTAACGCCAATCTTACACTGGAACAAGAAACAAAACTCATCCATATCTTAACAAAACATAAAAATGCATTTGCATGGGATTACCCCGACATGAAAGGAATTGATCCTCAATTGTGTACACACCACATCTACATAGAAAATGATGCAAAACCTGTTAGACAACCTCAGAGAAGGCTAAGCCCTCATCTAAAATAAGTAGTAAAAGATGAGCTTCAAAAACTTTTAGATGTTAACTTTATCTACCCCATCTCTGATAGTAAGTGGGTCTCTCCACTTGTGGTGGTACCAAAAAAGAATGGGAAGTGGAGAATCTGTGTGGACTATAGAGAACTAAACAAGGCAACACAGAAATATCACTTTCCTCTCCCATTCATCAATCAAGTATTGGATACTTTGGCAGGAAAGAAATTCTTCTCTTTTCTTGATGGCTTCATTGGGTATAACCAAATACAGATTGCCCCTGAAGATCAGGATAAAACTACTTTTACTTGTCCTTGGGGAACGTTTGCATACCGAGTTTTACCTTTTGGTTTATGTAATGCCCCTGCCACATTCCAAAGGGCTATTCTTAGCATATTTGCAGATTTAATAAATGAAGGATTGGAAGTATATATGGATGATTTCACTCCATACGGAGAAGAGTTTGATCCAACATTGGAAACACTAGAAAAAGTCCTACAATGTTGTATAGCTACAAGGGTTTGTCTAAGCCACGAAAAATGCTACATGATGATGACAAAAGGACTTATTCTAGGACATTATATTTCAGCAGCCGGTATTCAGGTAGACCCAGCCAAAATCCAAATACTTTTGCTTATTCCTACTCCTACTACTCAAACAGAGGTACGTAGTTTTCTTGGATTATCTGGTTATTACAGAAGATTTATAGAACATTATTCACGTATTTTTGCACCATTGTATGCACTAACTGGTAATATTGATTTCCTTTGGACAGAAAAATGAGAACGTGCTTTAAATGATCTGAAAAATCTTGTATCTACAGCCCAAGTCCTTCGCGGACCAAACTGGGATTTGCCATTCTAGATATCATCCGATGCCTCAGATACAACCATTGGAACGGTCCTTGGTCAAGAGGAGGATAGAAAACCATACGCTATTTATTACATTAGCAAAAATCTATCCCCTGCTGAATTAAATTATACTGTAACTGAGAAAGAATTCTTAGCTGTTATACATGCTATCAATAAATTTAGACATTACATCACTGGATATCCCATCATCTTGTACACAGATCATTCTGCTATAAAGTATTTAGCAAATAAACCTGTTACAAATGGCAGAATAACCAGATGGTTGATTTTACTGCAGGAGTTTGACATTACAATCAAGGATCGACCTGGAAAAGAAAACCCCGTAGCTGATTTCCTCTCAAGAATGCCAAAACCAGTCGATGCAGCAGCAGTCGAAGATCAGTTTCCAGATGAGCATCTCTTTCCTATTGTTGTTCAAACACCCTGGTATGCTGATGTTGCCAATTACCTAGCAGTAGGTAAGTTACCAAAACATCTAACCCCTAATGAGCGAAAACAAATTGTCCAGTGAAGTACCAGATTTTCTTGGATTGGGGGTTATTTGTTTCACACAGGGGCAGATATGCAGATCAGGCGGTGCGTTCAACAAGATGAAATCTTTGATATATTGAAAGCATGCCATGACCAACCGTGTGGTGGACACTTTTCTGATTGCAGGACTGTACACAAAGTGTTACATACAGGGTATTATTGGCCCACAATTTTTAAAGATGCAAAGAAATTTGTCCAAGCATGTGATAGTTGCCAGAGGGCGGGATGACCTAGTCACTCAGATGAGATGCCCTTGAAACCGCAGATAGTCATTGAACCATTTCAGCGATGGGCCCTTGATTTTGTAGGGCCAATCAACCCACCATCAAACCAGAAAACATACATTTTAGTGGCAACAGAATATGTCACCAAGTGGGTTGAAGCAGAAGCCTTTCCCAGAGCAAAGGAAGAATCTGTTATACAGTTCCTGTTCCATCTATTTGTGCACTATGGCCTCCCTAGAGAGATAATCACAGATGGAGGACCACATTTTGCTGGAAACAGAATAGCGGAAACACTCAAAAATTATCATGTTCAGCACAAAATGACCACCCCATATCACCCACAGGGAAATGGGCAAGTAGAAAGCAGCAACAAGATAATAGAAACCATTCTCACTAAAACAATTGCATTACATAGACGCGATTGGGTTGCTAGACTACCACAAGCATTGTGGACTTATAGAACAACATGGAGAAGCACCACTGGCCACTCACCTTACCAGCTTATGTTTGGAAAACAACCTATTTTTCCTATAGAATTTGAAATCTGGACATTACGGACATCACAAGAAGTGGGGTTAGGTTTACCCGAGGCGCAAACTAATCGATTGCAACAAATTAATGAGCTGGATGAAATTAGACTTTCTGCACTTCAACATACTGCCTTGATACAACAGCAAAGAGCTAAGTGGCATGATGCTCTCATCAAAAACAAAGTCTTCCATGAAGGAGACTGGGCTCTTTTATATGACTCTAGATTTCAGGACTTCCCCGGGAAACTTCAGACTCGTTGGTTGGGACCATATGAAATCCAGAAAGTACATGACAATGGTACCCTCACACTAATTACCATTGATGGTTCTGAGTATACCTTTAAGGCAAATGGCCATCGAGTCTGTCTCTATCACAAACCACTTACCCGGGAGTCCTTCTACCAACAATTACACCAAGATACAGATATGGAGATTCTATGGGAGAAAGACAGGCCTCCCCCACCAGTAACTCACTAAGAATTTTTTCTTTACAATTTGTATATAATCCTTAGAATTATTTTTGTACATATTTGTTACAGCATGTTTTGATTTCTGTTGTTCCTTTTCCAAAAGGAACATCACTTGTGATTTTTGTTGTTCCTCTTCCTAAAGGAACAACACTTTTGATTTTTACTGTTCCTTTTCCAAAAGGAACATCACTTTTGATTTTTGCTGTTCCTTTTCCAAAAGGAACAACACTTTTCATTTTTGTTGTTCCTTTTCCAAAAGGAACAACACTTTTGATTTTTTCTATTCCTTTTCCAAAAGGAACAACACTTTTGATTTTTGTTGTTCCTTTTCCAAAAGGAACAACACTTTTGATTTTTGTTGTTCCTTTTTCAAAAGGAACAACACTTTTTATTTTTTCTATTCCTTTTCCAAAAGGAACAACACTTGTGATTTTTGTTGTTCCTTGTCCAAAAAGAACAGCATTTGAGTGTTTTTGCTGTTCCTTTTTCAAGAAGAACAACACTTGTGTGTTTTTGATGTATCCACGAGAAATAGCATTGTTTGACTTTTTCCGGTCTTGTTCTAAAGGAACGACACTTGTTTGATTTTACTGAATGTCACCAGTAATTCCTACTGCTCCTTTCTTCAAACCAGCAACCATGGTTGTGCTCTTCCTTGAAAAAGCACTACTCATAAAATTTGAAATAGTTTGTTCCTTCTCAAGGATGCGCAATGCTGATGATCTTTCGAGTCTTTTTTAATACATCTATCTACTTATGTGATGAAATCAAAAGCACAGTATGCAGGAATTTGTAAATCACAAATCACTATCCTTATAAGTAACTGCCCTAAATTGGTGAAAACACGTAAGGAAAAGACATGCTTATTTATCACCTTGTGTTGCCATTGTTCCACTAACTCTATTTTGATTGGCTATCTCTATCATGTTGATTATTTTATCTATGTTTATCATTTCATCAATAAGATCAAAGAGTCTATACCTTCTTATTGGGATTTTCAGGCTTCTTCCACCATTACTACTCTTAAGGAGTGTTGAACCACCCTTTGTGTATAAACAGGAAAGGTTCTCTATTAAAATCAAGAAAGAAAAGAGCAAATAAGCCAAGCAGTTTTGTCAAAATTGCAGGATATGGAGTCTCATTATGAGCTGGCCTACCATGATCATCAGGATGGAAGTGAAGTGGCATTCCCATCAGGGCCACCACACCCGAGAAATTGTCCAAGAGGTATACCAAAATAAATAAAAAACCCTTGGAACAAGAGGTCTCACCACGAGCCGGCTTGCCCACTATTCGCTCCTTCCTCATGAATGGCACTATGATTAACGAGTTACCAAGCCTGCATAGTGGCCTACAGTTTTGACATCTGATAACACTTCCTTGCATAGACAAAGGACTATGGTTCGCGGGGTGAAACAAACAACTCTGCCAAGGTTATGGACACCTGTCGGCAGTAGAGCTCTGTTAATGGTATTGAAGTCGTAACCTTTACACCAATGGGTAAGGAAATTAGAATCTTTGTATCTTATGATGTGATAATTTAATGACCCAACCATATACCGCATGACCATTTATTACCACCAATCATTACGGAGCTAGTGACAGTGGCCGCATAAGACTCACTAATTATGGAAAATGTCTATTCCCGAACTTCCATCAACTCACCGCAGTTGCTTATGGATTAAAAGCGATCTACCTTTTCACCTCGATTCCAGTAATACTCTATTTTTGCGGACATGGCATATTTTTATAAGCTGCTCCATAAAGGCCTCGCGGATGAGGCAGACGCAGCTCCTTCATTTGACAGCTAGGACAGCCTATCATATTGCAGGGGGGGGAAGTAACCTCATCATTTCCCAAAATACGTGTTAGCTCGCATTCGAAAAGATCTTGTACTCGAGCGCAGCACGGCTCAACAGTATGATCATTTGCCATTTTTTGTTTTCTTCTGCATGAATCGCTGTTCAAAGTATTTCTATTGCATATGCTGATTGCATTTGAATTTAAACGAGAAACATGCCACTAGCTTCTTTGCGTCTCAATGAACAGCTGCTGTTCCTTTTGAGAATTTGCAAGAGAAGCCATGGGAGGAAGGTCCATCCACAGAGAACCACAAACATTGACTGTTTCAGCTGTAGCCCGCAGAATTCTGAAGAAAGCAGGATAGTTGACTTACCTCAACCGCCTAAAGGGGTCCAATGAAACTGTGGCGAAGGAATTTTTACAAAACCTGCAGGAAGAACACTCTATAATTAGAGGAAAACGAATAGAGGTCACAGAAGATATAATAGCAAAAGTCAGAGGATTACCAGCCATAGGACCGATATGGACAATAAAAAAGGAAAGACGGAAGAAGATTGTGGAAATCTTTCAGGATGAAGGCTAGAATTTAACAGCTTGCGGAAAAGGGGTGCTACCAGCAGCGCTGGGAGAGCCATGGGCAGAATTGACAAAAATTGTCCAGAGCTACATTACTTGCAAGGGAAGAAAAGACGTGGTAATACCACGACATCTAAAACTCCTAGCTGTCCTAAAACAAAAATGCTCTATGAATTTACCTGCATTTCTTAATTCGCTATTACATGATGTTGCACGTAGTATGAAAAAGGCACAGCACAAAGAATCTGTGGTTAGCCACCATGGATTAATCCGTTTGATAGTAAGCCATAGTCTTACCCAGCAGCATAGCAGCTGGGAAGAGCTCATTGATATTATTAATGAAAAGGCGGCCACATCTGGACGCCCAGAAAAACGAAAACAAACTGATAGCACACCCCAACACCCTAAGAAACGAAAGAAGGACACTTGCACAGAAGTGCAAGCTGAGAAGCAAGCCGAAAAGCAACTTGAAGAGCAACCCGACGCTGGTACATCTGAGAAACCAACAAAATTTAGGAAGTCGGCACGGCTTGCAGGGATACGAGTAGAGCTAAAGAAACCCCGGGCTCGTACGAGCCAAGCAATAGAAATCATAGATGAGCAATCGGTAGAGACAGATACAGAAGAAGAAAGTAACGAGGACGTAGAACAGTCCACAGGGACAGAGGCGGAAGAAGAAAACAACAGAGAAATAGAGCAGTCCGCCGAAGAAGAAACAGAAGAGGAAGATGAAGAACAGTCAACGGAAGAAGAACAGGATGAAGAAGAAGAAGTCGAGAAGGAAGAGAGGGAGCGGCCTGAGCAGGAGGAAGAAATGGAACAGCAGGGGGGAAGCCCAGTACAGAACTCGATAGGGGAGGATGAATTGGCCGATATTCTAGCCAATATGGGCGAGTATGGCCAACCCCTGAGTCCATCCAACCTCCAGACCAGAGAAGAGACCCAGGAAAAAGATGCACCCAAGGAAGTTCACTCGGAAGAAGCAGAAATTGAAATTTCACCCGTCCATGATGAGCAGAGAACAGAAGATGTCAGGCAGGAACAACCCGTTCCTGACCAAAAGGCACCAGAGGAGAATTTGGAGGAAATAAGGGTAGAGGAAGAATTGGCCCAGGAAACAGCAGAGCCAAGAAAAGTTCTTACTCCGGATCGGCCACCACAAGAAGAAAAACCAGAAATTAGTCACACTCCAACCCATGGTAAACACTCAGCTATTCTTTTTGAAAAATTAAGAGAAATAAGGGAACTGCAAAAAGAGAAAGGGACACTGTTAAATGTGATAGTTAGGCTTCGCCAGTGGATCAGGCTTCTAACGGTAAGACAAAGGGGGGTAAGGACCTCAACAAGAAAAGGTTCGGCCATGCCAATAAGACCCCGGAAGAATAAGAGGCGAAGAATCGGGAGCTGTTCCACTACCCAAAACCCTGACAGAAGCCAAACTGCTGAAGCAGAAAGACAAACTGCTGTTCCAATTGAAACAGAAGAACATACTGCTATTCCATTTGAAAAGGAACAACAATGGGCTGGAGTTCACGTTAAAATTGAAACAGATAACAAAGTGGTTCAGACGGAGGCACCACCTTCGGGAGTAATAAGGGTTATGAATTCAAAGCAGCATAATAAGAAAGTCCAAGTAAAACGCCCAGCCTCCACAGGTGCATGGAAAAAGGACCCAAAAACAAGAACCCTTCACCATCATTTGAAGCAAGCCCAGCAAGAAGCAGAACGGCTCAGGGAACAAACAGTCCCCCGTGAAAAATATGAGGAATTACAGCAGCAGTTAAGAAATGTCAACCTATCAGAAAGCCAAGCCTTCGAAGGATGGCAAAAGGAGCAAGAAAACGCTGCCAAGGTAACCCGTAGATTAGATGTAGTTATTAAACAAATGGATACCTTGTGTGCTCTGTATAATGATGTTTTAGCATGTAGGGCCCCGACCAAAAATTATGCCCTATTTTTAATGGAAAGATACTTGCAATTGAAAATTAAGGCCGTTAGGGCAGGTGCTCCTATAGAAATTAATACTATAGATGATTTTATAAACTACTGTAAGCATTATGGGGTAAAGGTACAAAGGTTATTATGTGAATTTTATCTGCATAACCTTGTACTAGAGCAAGAAACCGAGCTAAACCCTGGCCCTTTTGTTGGAGACGTTCAATTACAAGCATTCATTTCATTTGCAATCAATCAAATTAAATGGCTCAAAGCCTACAATGCATTTCAGAGACAAGAAAATGGATTATACCTATGGGTAAGAGCTAAACCTAGAGACCCGGAACAGTTATGGAGAAGTCATAGAAATCTCATGAGAACTCCGGGGGTAATTGAAGCACTAGGACCCATGCATGAGTCACTCATTCGGCAAGGGCTTGAGTTCTTTGCTTCTATCAAAAACTCTGCCATTGAAGCAGCCAAATTTCAATATCGAGTGTCTAATCCGAACATTCAGTTCTGAGAGCCATATAAGTATGAAAATTTCAAACTTGCTGCTAACCGATTCCCCCTCTATGGTGAAATTGTTTTGAGGGCAGGACCATCTTGGTTATGATATAGGTTCGGGAGTCCAATCATTTGGCATCCTGCACCTGGATACCAAGCCCTATATGAGATGCCCGAGGGACAGACGAGCCACTTCTTTGATCATCTAGTTTCGCATCATGGGTGTAGGCCTCCACACGAGATTCCATCTCCAGCCTACTCCCTCACTGCTCTGCATGTCAACTATAATGTTTTCATGAGGCCATGAAAAAGGGTAAGCTGGGGGGTGTGTGGAGTACCAAGGAAGGTATGTTTTAATGGTCATTTCGGTATCCTTTCATGAAAACTTAAAAGCCTTTTGCATGAGAAACTTAGATAATAATAAGAACTTATAACGAAATACGAGAAATTAATAAGAAGCACTGATAGACATCGTTTCTATGTGTAAGAAGGTGAAGAAGCGAAAGGTGGCCATCCAAAGAGTAAAGATAAAGACAAGCTAACTGCTGTCCTGGTGACGGGAGATCAGAGGCGAACTAGATCGACACAGCTCTGCCCAAAATAGGACGCAGAGATACCAGTGCGAAATAGAAGAAGGAATAAGTAGCGCAGCTTAATGATTCTGTGTATCCCTCAGGATCTTAGATCCTGAGGGATCGCTGTTTTAGCCTATTTTCTGTACCTAGATGTCTCCGTCGTCCCTCTTATAAAAAGGGATAGCATTGTTGGTTACGGGGGAATTTCGGTGAATTTTTGGGAAGTGTGTAATTTCTTTGAAGAAAGATCTGGACCATGATCTTTATGTTCTGTTGAAGACTTAAGTTTCTGTACTCTTATTGCATGCTTTAATACAGACTTGTTCACTTTTTATCTTTGAGCCTGGATTCATCTTAAGCGGTGTGCCCCTGGAGGCTAAGGGCCCGGCCCTGGAGGACACTTGCTCTTGTATTATTACGCGTGGTTTTCGTGTGGTTTGTTCATAAAAGTAATGTGGTAATCTACTATGTTTTGAGAATATTTCATTACATGATCTGTTGTGATTAAGTTATTTCGTGTTCTTGAACTTTATATTGATGCTATGTTATTCTACCAACTCTCTAAGTATTGATAAATTCTTACAAGGCATTGTTACTTTATTACAGAGCTCTTTACGATTGTATTTTGCAAGTCATCTGGAGAAGTCTGTTTTACATGGTTATTGAATGTGACTATTCTTTATTATGAGATGCAGTCGTATGTGTTTTAACAGAAGCAGATTAAGTATAGTGTGTTTCTAAGATTCTATAGTATTATTCTATAAGATTGAGAGATTGATGTTTTGATTGGTATAATAGACTTGCAGTTTAAAAGATTTGGTTATCATTTATTTCAATTGCTGTTCCATTTACTTGCTGTTCCATTTTACTTGCTGTTCCATTTTACTTTCTGTTCCATTTACTTGCTGTTCCATTTATTTTCTGTTCCATTTCCAGATTGCTAATTTACTGTTTTCTTGAGGACAGACCTAGGCTGTAGTGGACCCCAGCATCTGCTACCTGGTTCCCAGACCTCTGATCTGCTCCCATCAGCTATGAAAGGGACGTGTTATTGCTACCAAGCCCTTGGCTGATGTGCTGTTCCATTTTATTATCATTTCTTTTATTTGTTGTTTCATTTCTAATCATTAAGAACGATCCTAGGCTGTAGCGAGCCCAGCATCTGCTATTCGGCTCCCAGACCTTCGATCTATTCTCATCAGTTATGAAAAGGATGGGCTATTGCTGCCGAACCTTTGGCTGATGCAATACTTGGTGTGATTTGGTCTTTTAAAGTAGTTAAGTTGTAGGTTTGCATTACTTTACTTGCATTTCTTTTTGATAGCTGTACTACAAGCATTACTCTGGCAAATGCTAGCCTCAGACTGAGACACCCTTTGAAATAACTAGACGATCCCAGATTGATATATTAATGTAAGGTAATTAGAGGTGAAAGAGACCCTTGTTATAGCTCTACAAGCCTAAAATCAATATTCATTGTAAGTCATCTCAGACCATATTGTTTATTCTTCACTGAGCGTGACTCAGAGAGAGCCCTCTCCTGTTCTAGTAGGGCTAGCTACCAGACTGAGCGTGGTTTGCGGTTACCCTGAATTTTGCCTTCCTTCAGCCTAAGGCAGATTTAGGCTCTAACATAGTGGCGACTCCGCTAGGGACAAATTCTTTGTTTGTTAGTCTTCTTCGTTGTGTAAACGGCAGGCTCAACCTACAGACACCCCAATACTTCTGATAATTCTAAGTTTCCGGATGATAAGTTTAGGATTTGATAGGCTGAGTAAGTTGTTCATGTCCTTTTGATTTTTTGAAAATAGCACGCTGGCTTCAAGAAGATATACCAGAGCTAATCCAGATCCAGATCCTCCTCCTGTCTACGAAAATCCCAATTTGATTCCAAGATTTCTTCGTCAAGAAAGCTTTGTGACTCCTGTGTTCAAATCCCATTCATGTCCTGATATTTTTGAGTATATTGAAGAGCTTGATTTTCATGAGCAGTTTGAAATATCATTGTTCGAGAATAAATCCAAAAGGGCTGTTGACTCTACTGTCCGCAATCTGCAGTTACTTGTAGACCTAGAAACTGAAAGAGCTAATTGGTCAATTGATAATTACATTGTGACACAACTTCAGACTCCAATTGTTAATTCCCTATAGGCTGCACTCACTCCTCCAACACCTCTAAGACAGAATCCGCCAAGAGTGATGGCTGCTCGCTTTGCACCTCTTGTGCTGCCTCACGTTTTAGATGATATGCCCGCAGATTATCAAAGCAAAATCCCTTTGTTTGATGGTGCTCCTAACAGCATTACTGCTCAGCAATATGTGGACATAATGGCAGATTTCTGTGACCTTCATGAGATCGATGCAGAAAATGTGACAATGAGACTCTTTGTACAAACATTTGTAGGTGAAGTTAGGAAATGGTTCAGAGATTTGCCGGCTGCACGTATCGCTACCTTGGCCGACTTGCAAAGATTATTTTTAGGCCGCTGGGAAGTGAAAAAGAATCCTCTTCAAATTCTGACTGAATATGAGCAAATCAAACGAAACGATGGTGAGTTGGTCCAAGACTAGTGCATTGGATTCAATTCTGTTTATAATGAAATTCCCGATCATCTAAGGCCACCTGTGGGGCTAGCCATGGTGAAGTTTCCGGATGGTCTTGATGCTGACATGGCTTATCAATTAAGACAGAGAGAGTCGGCCACAATGGAAGACATGCAGAAGATTGCAATCAGCGTTGAAGCAAGTCTGCTGATCAAGAGGGCTAGAGCAAAGGCAGAAAAGAAGGTCACTGTAAAAGAAGAATCTTCCTCGGTAGACCAATTACTCTGGAAGGTAGACCAGATGCTTGAAAGGGTGAAACTTGACAAACCTGAGCCACAAGTTAGAAATCCTAACTTCTGTGGCCAGCAGCAGCCACAATATAGAATAAGACAGAGAGAGCAGCGAACCCAAGATCAGATAGCACAGCACCCAGTACAGCCACCTCTGCAGCAAAATTTTGTGTATGGACTGGAATTAGATGAGGAAGGGAATATAATAGGTGAAGAAAACCGCTTCTTTACTCCTGATGATTTGCCTATTTATATTACTGAAGATGAGGAGTATGCAGAAAGACCAGCTGCACACAAAGATGTAGATTTCATTCTAGCAAATGACACAATTTTGGAGGAAGAATTAGATGAGTATCAAAGAGGCTATATGAATGCTCTATCCGCTCAGCAGCAATGATATTCACTTAGAAATAGAGATGGGTTGGTTAGCCCAATTAAGAAAAGGGAGGAAGTTGCAGCATCAAATAATGATTCATCAGTTGCACAAAAAAAAGGAAAGGAGGCAGTTGATCTTGATAGCAACAAATCACCATCAGCAGAAAAATCAAATCAGCCAATTGCATTGAAAGAAAAGGAAAAAGATGCTCGACCAAAGAGGTAGAAAAGACTTCAGCCTTTAGTTTAGAGAATGAAATTTCTAAATTGAAGGTATCCATTCCCTTGACTGAAATAATGAGGAACAATAGTTATAGAGGGCGAGTTTCTAAAATTTTGAATTTTGATCCAATGTCTGATATGGTGAATGTCGAAGATGATCAACCCGAAATGATTTTTGGGCCAGCATTGATTGGTGAGTCTCCAGAGAGTGATGTGCCACCTTTTTATATCAGTTTAAGATTGCATGATTTTGTGTTACATAACGCCATGTTCGATTCCGGAGCTTCCCATAATCTTATGCCAAAGGCTATCATGGATAAACTGGGTTTGGACATCACCAGGAAATACCATGATCTCTATTCATTTGATTCTAGCAGAGTAAACTGTATCGGGTTGATCAAAGACTTAGTTGTGAGTCTGGATCAAATCCCAGTGAAGAATGTTTTGATGGATGTTGTTGTGGCTGATATTCCTCCCAGATTCGGTATGCTTCTTTCCAGGTCTTGGGCAGCAAAATTGAAAGGGACACTACAACTAGATTTCTCCTATGCAGCGATTCCGGTGTTTGGCCAAATGAGGAAACTGTATCGGGAACAAAAAATGAAATACATGATTACAAGCAAGGAGAAACCAATTAATCATCCGAATAATTATGTACATATAGAACTAGAGTCTTTTCTTCTGTATTTAGATAGTTTCCATGATATTGATAGTCAGTTAGTTGTAGCAGATGATATTCATGAAATAGCAGCAAATTTCAGGGAAGTTTTAGAAAAAGAAGGACAAGAACAGCAAAACACCATTGAGAAATCAGCTAAAGGTAATGGACAGCAAACAGGAAAAACAGAGCCCGCAGAATTTCAACACTTGGAAGAAGAGGAAGAAGGTCTCTGGACCATGGATTTCGACGGTGCAGTGGGAAATGATGGTGCTAGAATTGGTATTTGGGTACACAGTCCTTTCTCTGCCCCGAACAAAGTGCCTAGTAATGTGCAGGTATGTTCTTATAAGTTAGCTTTTGATTCTTCGAATAATGAAGCTGAGTATGAAGCTTTAATTGCTGGCCTAAAAATTCTAAGAAAGCTGCATGCTAAGAGGATTGCAGTATATGGCGACTCCGAATTGGTGATTAAGTAGGTAAGAGATGAATATCAAGCAAAGCATCCTCAGATGCGGGCTTACCGGAATGCAGTTCTAGACATCCTGAAATTATTTTCAGAATATATCTTGACATGTGTGCCTCGTGTTCAAAATAGCATTGCTGATGCTCTTGCTAAGGCAACAAGTAGTTTGAAGATTCCAATGAACTCCAGTAATAAATTCGAAATTCATGTCAAACATCGTCTGACTGTCCCAGACAATCAGAGATATTGGCAAGTTTTCCAAGATGATGAGGAGATTGATGATTTTCTGCAAAACAAAGGTAAGTTCAAAGAAACCTCAATTGATGTAGAAAATGATGATGGTAAAGATGATGTGCAGATCAATCAAATGGACGTGTTGCAGCTAAGAATAACTTATTCCTAAAGGTTGATACCTTTAGAAGAACTCTTTGATCAAGATGACGTAGCCCGCAAACCAACATTGCAGCCAACAGAGAAGGGTGTTGAAGAGGTCAATGTCGGAACAACTGCTAATCCTAAAATGGTAAAACTGTCTAAAGCATTGGCACAAAAAATAAAAGCCAAATATATCAATTTACTATCATCTTTCATTGACGTGTTTGCTTGTGACTATTACGATTTGAAGACATATGATACCAACACAATTCAACACACTATACCCATAAAGCCTGATCAGAAACCTTTTAGACAAAAGTTGAGAAGGCTAAATCCAAAATTGCTGCCATCAATTGAGAAGGAAATAAACAGATTGTACAAATTAGGAATCATTGTTCCCATCATATTTTCGGACTGGATCTCTAATTTGGTGCCCGTACGAGAGAAGACAGGTGAGATTCGCTTGTGCATTGATTTTAGGAATCTAAATAAAGTTTCATTGAAAGATAGCTATCCGCTGCCAAAAATGGATCATATACTTCAGCGAGTAGTTGGAGCATCTCGTATGTCGCTACTCGATGGTTATTCTCGATATAACCAAATTTCTGTCCATGAAGATGACCGAGACAAAACAGAATTCACCACTCTGTGGGGAACTTTTCATTATGCTAAAATGCCTTTTGGTTTGAAGAACGGGGGTGCCACATTTTAGCGGGCAATGGACTTGGCTTTTGCAAATGAGAAGGATGTCTTTTTGGTTGTGTACCTTGATGATCTGACAGCGTTTTCCAAATCAGATGAAGAACACATGTATCATCTGAAAAACAGTTTTTCAAAAGTGCAGAAAATATGGTCTGTCGCTAAATCCGAAAAAGAGCTTGTTTTCCATGGAGGAAGGCAAACTACTTGGGCATATTATCTCAAAAGATGGCATTCGTATTGATCCAACACGTGTACAAGCGATTCAGCAAATCGATCTGCCCCGGAATAAGAAGGAGATTCAATATTTCAATGGTAAAATGAATTTTTTACGCCGCTTTGTACCTAATCTTGCTGAACACCTAAGAGAGATTATAGACATGCTTAAGAAGGACAACCAAGTGAAGTGGACGGAAGAGGCTGTAAAATCTTTCAATTTAGTCAAATCGGCTCTTTCTTTAGCTCCAGTTCTAATCAGCCCGGATTACACTCAGGATTTTTAATTGTTTTCATTTGCTTCGGAGCATACTATGGCAGCTGTGTTGATGCAGAAAAGAGATGATCACGAAAGACCAGTTGCATTCTTCAGTCAAACTATAAGAGATGCAGCCTTAAAGTACAACATCAATTGAGAAGCAAGCCCTCACACTTGTGAAAGCATTGAAAGACTTTTGGGTATACATTCTGCATTCTCATATTATGGCTTATGTTTCTAACGCTGCTGTCAAAGATGTTTTAGTGTAGACAGATCCTGAAGGGAGACGAGGCAAGTGGATTGCAGCTTTGCTGGAGTATGATGTGGAAATAAAGCCCACAAAGCTTGTTAAAGGACAGGGATTGGCAAAGTTAATGGTTGAATCAAACTTGCACGCCCTGGACATAAATCTGATCGCTGCTATGTTCGATGAGAATGAGGAAGGTTCGTTAAGTCAGGTATCTGAAATGTTTGATCTTTCTCCGTGGTATTCAGATATCATATATGTGCTTCAAAATTTGTCACCACCACCCGGCATGACTAGAAACAAAGCTAGAACTCTCAAATTAAAGGTTGCCAAGTTTTGCATTCTAAATTCTGCACTTTATTGGAAAGATCCCAGTGGCGTCCTGTTGAATTGTTTGGTGGAAGAAGAAGCAAAGCAGGTCATGGAAGATTTCCACAAAGGAGATTGTGGTGGTCACCTTTTTTGGAAAACTACGGCAAATAAAATTCTGAGAGCCAGGTACTATTGGCCGACATTGTTTGCAGATGTACATAAGGTTGTCAAGAGCTGTCATAAATGTCAAATTTTTGAAGGAAAGCAGAAATTACAGCCTTTGCCACTTAAATCCATTGAGGTGAGTGCCCTTTTTCAACAGTGGGGGTTAGATTTCATTGGCGAAATTCATCCCGCTTCTTCTGGCCAGCATAGATGGATCCTCACGACAATATATTATTTCACGAAATGGATCGAAGCAGTTCCCACCAGGCAAGCTACAGATGCGGTGATTATTTCATTCCTGGAGAATAACATTTTGTCTCGTTTTGGTTGCCCGAATAAGTTGATCACTGATAACGCAGCAGCTTTCAAATCAAAGAAGATGATTGAGTTTTGTAACAAGTATAAAATCATTTTGGGTCATTCAACTGCCTATCATCCGCAAGGCAATGGGTCGGCGGAATCTTCTAACAAATCTTTAGTCAATATCATCAAGAAGCTGCTGGAAATCAACACGAAGAGTTGGCATAAGAAATTGGTTAATGCACTTTGGCCAGATCAGGTCAGTCAGAAGAAATCCATTGGTATGTCCCCCTTTAAGCTTGTGTATGGAATTGATATAGTGTTTCCTACCTCTCTCGCAGCTCCGATAGTCAAACTTCTTTAGGAGGCCGGCAGTGAAGATGATCCTATGCAGAGAAGATTGAATCAAATGGTCCATTTGCAGCAGAGCAGAGAAGAAGTTTTCCAAAACACGTCCAAATTGCAGGAGAATATTAAGAAAATTTATGACAAAAAAGCAAAGACAGACAAATTTCAGTTGGATGATGTGGTTCTGAAGTGGGACGCAAGGAATGAGGAAAAGGGCAAACACGGTAAATTTGAGAATCTCTAGAAAGGTCCCTTCAAGATTTTAGCATATCGGGGTCAGAATGCCTTTCTTCTGAAGGAAATGAACGGGGAAGATTGTCTAGGAGGGCCGATCAATGGTCGGCTGCTCAAGCGGTACCATTTCTGAGTAGTTTATGTTGCTTCCATTATCACTGTAAATACCATTTTTATTTGAGTTCTGGTTTGAGTTTGTCTAGTTAGTCTTCGAGTCATTTTAAGTCCAAATTTGAGTCAGTTCCAGTCAAGTTTCAGTCAATAAATGAGTCAAGAGTTTTGTATTATTTGTTGAAATAATGACTCCATAGCCCAATGGACGAAGGCACTGTCTGCTTTCCCAAAGATCTGCCATTCTTGGCACCTCCAAGGAGCTACCATTCCCCATTGGAGCCAATGTTAGAGTCGGTCTTGTCAGTCCTCCGTCAGAGATCAAAACTCTTTCTGCATTTCATTTTTAGGTGTCTCGCTCGTTTCACTCAATTGCATTTTGCTAGGGAGCATGCCATTGTCTGACAGAGGGGTTTGGTGTTCTTGTTTCCCTCATGCTTGTACCTACCCGGGCTAGTCAAAATTTCTCTATGTTCATCAAAGGTCATTTCAATCATTCATAGTCATTATGCTATTTTGGTCAAAAAGAGTTATTTTCAGAGTCTAGGTCTAGTGGTTGGTCTTCAAACATGTCGAATATGCCCGTAGGCCATGAGGATGGTTTTCAAAGAGGTTCTTAATTCAAAAGTTCATCATCAAACACATTTGAGGACATTTCTTGTTCAAAACTCTGTTTTGAATAAGAAATTGTCGAATTCATTTTTTGTAATAATCATGTATTTTTTTTCCGCCATGGAGTTTGCAAAGCAGGCTTTGGTTTTCCTTTGCAAAACATCAATGCCAATATCCCTGTAAAAAACAACCAAGTTCATCAGCTCAAAACTCAGAAAGTCAGTGAAAAAGCCAAAGGACAGAAGTTTCATTAAATGATAAAGTGCCAAAATGAAAAACATTACAAAATGGGTTTTGGAGGAAGAAAAAATGAAATCCAACTCTTGCAAGATATTTCTCCAAGTTATATAAATCATTTGTGTCAAATTACATTCATAAAATCTTATAGCAAAGTCGAATTTGGAGGTTGAAGAACACACTGCAGTTTGAAAGGCCATGATTGTGTTAAAAGTTGGAGCGCGATGCATACAACAAGTGGCGCGGTGCACTGGAGGAGCGCGACGCTATGGGATAAATTTCCCAGTGTAAATTTACACGGGTGCGATGCTCTGGGCAAGTGGTGCGGCGCTCACAATCTATCATCCAAAAAACGCCCGAAAATCCTCTAAATCAACATTGAATTGCTTAAATTTGTTAGGTAGGGTCGACATCTTAGTTGCTCATCCATTTTTGTGCTAGTGTGATGGTGGTTTATGGTTCCAAATGTTTGAAACAAAACTTCCAAACTCTACCTCTTAAAGTCATCAAGCCAATTGATGTTAGGGTTGCAAATTAATAGTGTTGGTGCCAAAGTTCCTCCTCCATTTCATTTTTCCCTTCTCTCCATCATTCCCTTCTTCCCTATTCCATTTTGCCCATTTTTCCCTACCCTAATACATTACTAAACTCCTATTCCCTATCCCCTACCACTTATTTCCAAATGTAAAAAATCCCAAAAAACCCTACCCTATGCAAAATTCCGAAACCCTCCTACATTGCCCTAAACAAAATCTATCCTAATACTCCTAATCCCTTCATTTTTTCCCCTCCCTAACAGTCCCTTGTTACATTGCTCCCTAGGTGACAGATTTCAACCATATTACAACAGCAATCCAACACAGTCTTGCAACCAACATTCATTGCTCCAAGCAGTTTTCATAGCATTAATTATGTCATCTAATCATTCATCCGATTATGAGGTGGAGACTCAAAGTGACTCACACAAGGAAGAATAGGCTCCTCGAAGGCCTCATAAAAGTGGCAGACATGTTAGAGAAGAACCAATCACCCTCACAAAATTGCAGGCATGCCCTCTTGCCATTTCTTGCTTTCGGTTTCAATCATGCTATGAATTTTGTGAGAAGGTGGCTAGTGTTCAATTCCATCGTGAGTTGGCTCATCTTTTTGTACTGCATTTACATGGAGATCAAGTTACTTTGGCTGGTGTCACCTTTACACTTACACCAGAAACTATCTCACTGGCCACCGGCATGCCTAACATTGGTGAACCATGGAATAAGAAGTAGAAGATTGACCAGAAACACTATGAGCCATATATTAAACCCAGTTTCTTGAGGTAGCTCAAGAGAGTGTTCCCGTTCCAATATCTCAAAGATGAATATGCTCCCTTAATGAAATTAATCATGAAGTATTTCAGTTGTGAAGGTCGCTTCTCACGTGTATCCGCTTACCATATCAGGTTGCTCATGCATTTCACTCGGGTACACATGATGGACATCCCATTGTTCATATGCCGAAACATAGAAAGGATGACTGCCCTTGTGCAGAACAAGACCCCTGAACAACAGTTCAATAGCATTTACCATTTTGCTCTCATCAAGATTTTGGTGGTGAATCAGCTTGAGTTACAGGGAATCACCTGGGAGGATTTCATCTCTCGTGATTTTTTCAGAGCTCCACTGGGACTTTCAGAGGTTAGATTTGAGACAGGTGGACCTTCTCATCAGTATGAGCGCCATGAGACCATTAGTGTGCCTGTGTTCATCACATATTAGAGGGGCACTAGACATTTGTTTGCAGCAGCAAAGCGAGTGTTATCTCCAGCCGGGGTGGAAGGGGCCTCGCTTCCGACATCAGCACCACAGGTACAGGACAGAGGTAAATGGCCAATGCATGATGAGGGGCCTTTAGGTGAGCATGAGACCGATTTCATTCTCATCGAGGATGATGATGCAACTGTGGGCCAAAATGTCAAAGAAATCATGCAAGAACAGTAGACACGGATTCGGGATTTGTCTCGCAACTTAGAGAGGGCCAAGTGGATTATTAGATACCTTGAGCAACAAAACAAGAAACTTGAAGATCGGCAAGCTGAGATAGAGTTGCAACTGATCAAAGAAAATCGGCAGCACATCAAGGCAGCACAAGGCGAACCCGTGGAGCAAAAGGATGAGGACCGAGAGTTTGTTTTGGAGAAATTGAACATGCACTTAGAGGAACTGCTGGACAAGGTCGATAGGGACAATGCATTGCTGAGACACATGGATTTTCATTTCAGGGTGTGGAACATGAGTTCTAGAGCAAGAATCAGGAGTCTCAAGGTGAAATTGAAAAGGGCAATGAAGAAGCAAAAACGGCAAAAAGAGCTTGATCATCTTCAAATATTGGCTGAGGCATCATTAGCTCATCATGACTCTTGATAGAGGAGCTCCCGCCCAAATTTCAAGAAATTTGGGGCATTTTTGGTATTTTGAGAAATTTTGCCCTAAAAAACAGACTTTTTCTCCCACAGCGTCGCACCACGTGGTGCACGCTCTTCCTAGGGAGCTCCAAATGAGAAAAGGTTTGCATTTTTGGATTTGCCATGGAAAATCATGACTACTCTTGCATGGCCAAGAACTTTGGGTAAGTTTTGAGTCCTCAGGAGGCCGAAAACATGCAAAAAATGACTTGTCTGCCCCTAGTTTGACACACAGGAAGCAGTCTTGGGAGATTGAAGTTTTGGAGGGGCAAATGAGCATAAAATTCAGAAATTCCACTTGGGTTGGAAAGTAGACAGGCATGGCTTTCTAAAAAGCACACTTGTATTCAATTTGGACTTCAGCAAGTGCCTCACAATTAGCTCCAAAGTGGCGCAATGAATACATCTTTTGGCACGGCGCTCAGAGCCTGAAAGGCCAAATCACTTCCGCTCCGTGAGAATTCGATTTGCAATTTTCTCCAAGTGGGCCCATTCATTAACATTACATTTTTCTCAGCATCAAAGGCAAAGTTTAAAAACATTTTCATAAAAGGTTGGCTTCTATCCAAGTGGCAAAAGGAAGGCGAACAGTCACCCAGGAGATCTACGCTACATTTTTGTTTGTTTTTTATTGGTCATCAGAGAAATTAAAGTGAATCACTGCTTCTGTTACTGATGGTTGGCTTTTCATTTCTAGTTTGTAATAATTTAAAAAACTCCCCAACTTTGGGTCGATCCACTTTCTGATAGTGAAGCTTATTTATTTGATGAAAAACTATTTGCAAAGGGTTGGTTGAAGTTTCTGGGAATAGCGTAGAGAAAAACCCAGCATATTCATTGTACAGCTTGGCCAGGAGATTAGTGAAAAATGATGCAGCTCTGATTTATGAGATTCCTGTGGTGTGAGTTTTAGCATGTGTTTCTTTCTTTGTTTCATATGTAACGTGTAATGTTTTGCAGCTCATTCATATTCATTTCCAGTTGAATGTTTTTTAAGTAGGAAAGGTAGAATCCATTTTTATGCTCTGCCTTGTAAAGCATTCATACTTTGTGTGTTTTCATCTGTCTAAGAAGGATTCATGTATATGCCCTTTTTAGCTTTCTCAACTGTCTTTCCACCACATATTATTTCAGTTTGATTGCTAAAACCTCCATGCCTATCTTGCCTCAAGAAATACTCTGCGTCTTTGATTTAATTTCCCATCTTAGGCAGTCCTTTGGCCCTACACAGCCTAGAAATTTCAGTCATTCAAAAATCGCCTTTTCCCATATCTATTTACTAGCCTAAAATCAATATTCATTGTAAGTCATCTCAGACCAGATTGTTTATTCTTCACCGAGCATGACCCGGAGAGAGCCCTCTCCTGTTCTGGTAGGGCTAGCTACTAGACTGAGCGTGGTTTGCGGTTACCTTGAATTTTTCCTTCCTTCAGCCTAAGGTAGATTTAGGCTCTAACACGACCGACAATTTCCATTTGCTGTAGAAATTCTTACAGACATTGCAACAACTCTTCTATAACTTCTGTCAATTGGTGGGTCATGATGACCTTAATTGCCATAGTTACGAATTAATGATGGATAAGATGCTTGCATATAGGGTGTAGGCAGAAACCCGACCTCTGGACCAAGGCGTTGGGGGAGCGTGAGGCGAGTATCAGGGGCGTGAATGAGGCCGAGGTAGAGGAGGACCTGGTAGAGGTTGAGGGAAGGTCATTTGTTACAACCGTGGGGAACCGGGACACTATGCACGAGACTGCCCGACTCTGACACGTTTGTCATGTCGCTATTATACTTAGTTTAACCACGCGACGAAGGATTTCCATATATTGTTAGCTAAGATATGCGAAAAGGGGGCACAACCTTAACAACCGACTGAGAACCTGCAGATGATGAGGGTTGAGCCTCGTGAGGAAGATCCTAAGGTAAATATTATGTTGTGGAGCAGAGTGACGATTGGTGAAGATAAGCGGAAGCAACCTGAAGAAGGTGAGTGGGTTCGCAAAGCGCCAGAAAAAGAGACCGGGTGTGATCTAGAATGCGTAAGAGAAATGTTTATGGAAGCGAAGAATAGCTTCGGTGAGGCCTCTACCTCAAGGAGTTAGGAGAAGCCAGTTGAAGAAATGGACTTGTCCATGATTACTACTTTCTTAGAAACTTGTATGAAGCTACTGCGCTATAGCAAGGTTGTGAAGGGGTTATAGGAGCTAATCAATAGGTGTGCTAGAAAGGAAAAAACTATTGACGGACTGTGCGTAGTCAGAAAGATTGGTAGGCATAAGGCGAGAACGGGGCGCGAGATGAAGCTTACTATGTAGATAGGATAATGTGAGATAGATCAAGTTATTCTAGATTTGGGGTCGAACGTGAATGTTTTGCTGACGCAGACATGGGAGAGAATGGGGACACCTGTGCTACAGTGGTCTCTGATTCAGTTAATTATGGTGAATCAACAAAAAATCATCCCCATGGGAAGGTTGCAGGGAGTAATGGTTGATATTGAGGGTGCGAGTGCACTAGCTGATTTTGAAGCAATAAAGATTGTGGATGACAGCAATCCCTACCCTACGCTCCTTGGGATCGATTGGGCCACTAACATGAATGGGGCAATCAATTTGGAGAAGCAGAAGATGATATTTGAGAAGAAATCGCTCTGCATATTGGTGCCCCTAGACCCTGTAGAAGGACCACACTACACTAAACTGGTCCACGATTATGATTTGGAATAGATTTACAAGATAACGGCATGAGATCAGGATTGGGTGAATCCGACAACATATGGGTGTATTGCATGGGACCGCGAAAGTTCCTACACATCAAATTCAGATGAAGAATTGGAGCACTGGAATAATTGATTACATGAAGTATCTATGCTACACTGTAATATGATGACCAAATTGTTGCGCTGTGTATCGTCAAAGGTAAGAAATATGCCTTACTATGATGGTTTAACTGACGTTGATAACTTTTTGGATGCATTCGAGAGAGAAGTACCAAAGAATCATTGCTTCTAGGCCGTAGACTAGGCACTGCGCACTACGCCCGCGAGATGGTGGGGCACGCACAAGGAAAATTTTGATGATTGGCGCATATATAGAAAAACTATGAGAGTGTGGTTTGGTCACCCTCAAGTGCAGCTAACAAATAAATACAATGTGAAGAATAACCCGCATGACCATTTGGCCAAATGGATTAAGTGTATGGAGCAGAGCCTCAGCTAGAGTGGGTACATCTATTTTGTCATACCTTGGATGTTATATCGATGAATTGGTACTTGGAGACCGAGCTCCGCCATGGCACTGAAGAATGGGATGTTTTGCGCTAAGGATTTTTAATGATCTTGAGCTTTGAGGATGGGTTTCAAATGTATTGATGAAGCGTTTTAGTAGGTCAAGGCAACAATCTTTAGGATACCGCAGGATTCTCTAGATTTGATTCAACCTAATTGGACTACCCATCTGAGCCATGCGTTGGAGTGTTACGATGTGACAACGGAAGAAGAAGATGAAGACCCAAGACAGATTAATATTCTTGAGACTGAAGGTCACCACATAGTTGAAGGACCGCAACTAGAAAATCCAGACATCACCGAGCCGCTCAAAACTAGACAGGTGAACACTGGCACGGAGGCAGAGCCAAAGTTTCCAAAGATTGGGGACTATTGGGACGACGCGACAGTAGATAAGGTCGTTCAATTAATTTGTGAATATCAGGATCTATTACCCATGAAGTTTTTAGATCTAAAAGGGATAATAGGGGACTTGGGTGTCATGAAGATCACTCTAAAATAGGACGCAAAGCCAGTTAAGCAAAGACCTTACCGCCTCAATTCGAAGTATAAAGAAAGGGTCTGCTTGGAGTTGGATAAAATGCTTGCAGCAGGCATCATTGAACCAGTAGAAGAGACTAATTGGGTAAGCACAATGGCAGTTCAGGACAAGAAACAAAAGGATGAAATACGAATATGCGTAGATCTCAGGAATTTGAATGACTTAAACAAAGTCTTTTGGTAGAAATCACATGAGAGAATTTTTTGGTTGACGATTTTCGAACCAACAAGTGTGGTTCATCATCAGAACTAGATGAAGAGGCAGACCATGGCAAAGGCTTAAATAGAGAGCAATGTAGAGACATAATTTCAAGTAATGACTATATTTGAACAATAAGCTTAAATAGAGAGCAATGTAGAGACATAATTTCAAGTAACGGTTATATTTGAACAATATTGTTCAAATATAGCTGTTACTTGAAATTATGTCTCTACATCACTCTCTATTTAAGCCTTTGCCATGGTTTGCCTCTTCATCTGGTCCTCATGATGAACCACACTTGTTGGTTCGAAATGCGTCGTCCAAAAAATTCTCTCATGTGATTTCTACTGAAAGACTTTGTTTAATTCATTATGGATCACAGAAGCTTGAATACAAAATTTGAATGATGTCGGTGTGCATGATCCTTTCCCAACTTTGTTCACCATTGAAGTGTTGGATAATATTGGTGATCAAGAAGCATATTTGTTTAATGACGGGTTCTCAAGGTACCATCAAATCAAGATCGCACCGGAGGGCAGGAGTAAGATGACCTTCGCGACCGAATGGGGATGCTTCCAGTATACTGTAATGCCTTTTGGGCTGAAGAACACACTGGCGATCTTCTCGCGCGTAGTCATCACATTGTTCAAATATTTCATTCATAAATTTCTGGAGGTATACTTTGATGATTAGACAGTGTTTGGATTGGTAAAGTACCATGTAGGGAGTTAGTGTTTAATGTTGGATACATGCCAGAGGTACCAGATCGAATTTAATCTGAAGAAATGTTTGTTTTGTGTCCCTTTTGGGATCTTGTTGGGTCATGTGGTATGAAGACAAGGGTTGATGGCAGATCCTATGAAGATCACGGTTATAATCAATTTGGAGGCACCAAGAAGTGTGAAACAGTTGCGTGCGATGTTGGAGAATACAAGGTACTATAGAAAATTCATCAAAAGTTATGCCCAGATTACAAGCCAATGGAGAAACTATTAAAAAAGGATGCTACATTCTACTGGAATGAGGAATGTCAAAGGATCTTGGATGTGCTAAAAGAGAAAATGATCACCACATCGATCCTAGTCTTCCTAGATTAGAAGAAGGAATTTCATGTGCATGTGGATGTGTCATGTATTGCATTGGGAGCAGCAATGACACATGCCAGTGAGAGAGAATTGGATCATCCTATAGCGTTCACAAGTAGGAAACTATTTAACGCTGAGAAGAATTATTCAATGGTAGAGCGCGAAGGTCTAGCCATGATATACGCACTCCAAAAGTTCAGGCACTACTTTCTAGGCAAACACTTTAAGATGTATACAAACCATTATGCATTGAAGTATGTGGTGAACAAGCCTGTGTTGGGGGGGGATTATGCAGAAGGATGTTGCTGTTTCAAGAATATGATTTTGAAGTTATTGTGAAACCAGGATGATTGAATGCCAGACTAGATCATCTGTCGCACACTGAAATAGGAGAGGAGCCTACGAATTTGGAGGAAGGAATACCTGACACTTCCTAACGACGAGAACAGCTCCAGAAGGATATATTAGCCAACCAAAGAAGGAATTGGTGGTGTGTGTGAGAAACATTTCTGTCATTGCAGGGCAATTGTATAAAATGGGATTGGATTAAATGTTGCAACGTTATGTGCCAACATTTGAACGAAACAACATCCTCGCTAAAGCTCATGGAGGAGACACGGGAGGACATTATGTGAGAAAAGCAACAATGCAGAAGATTCTACGCGCTGGGTTGTGGTGGCCGACACTGCATAAGGATTCAGAAGTGTATTGTAGGGCATGCGATGCATGCCAAAGGACTCGTATACCATCATGGAGGGATGAGCTAACTCTGATTCTGCAGATATTGTTACAGCCCTTCGAGAAGTGGGTGATTGACTTTGTGGGACAAATGCATCCTCCCGTAAAAAGGATGAGTGTGCGGTACATCATCACCACGACTGAGTATTTAACCATATGGGCAGAGGCGCAGCCAGTGAAGGACTATACAAGTGCAACAATAGCAAAATTCATCTTTGAGTACATACTGATGAGGTTTGGTTGTCCGAAAATTTTAATGAGCGATCGTGGTATGCATTTTCTTAATGAAATGATCAGTGCGTTGACGGAGGAATTTCAGGTGTATCATTAGAAGAGTACGACGTATCACCAACAGGCCAATGGAACAATAGAAGCATTTAATAAGATACTACAGAGCACACTAACAGAGGTTTGCAATACACAAATAAATGACTGGGATGTGCGCGTACCTGCGGTGTTATGGGCTTGAGGAATAACTTGTAAGAAGATAACTGGAAAAACAATTTTTAGGCTGGTTTATGGCTTTGAAGCTGTGATGCCAATGGAATACATTGTACCTAGTCTTTGCATAACGACATTAATAGGAATGGCGGATCGTAGAGCCATTGAAGAAAGGCCCGTGTAGCTGACAGAACTAGAAGAGGATAGTTTTTGGCTAGATTCCATCAGCAAGTTCAAAAGGAGCGAGAAAAGGCATGGCACGATTGGCACATCAAACTGTGCACCTTCAAGGTACATGATTTAGTGTTATTATATGAAAACAAGTTTGATAAATTTCCAGGAAAATTTCAGATGCATGGGCTGGGGCCCTATGTCATCAAGGATATTATCGAGGGTGGAGCAGTTTAGTTAGTAAAGTTGAATGGAGATCCATTCCTATGGAGGGTGAATGGTATTTGATTGAAGCCATACACTGGGGATTCGACTAGATGATTATATGGAGGAACCATAGTCTTAGCACTCTAGGTAGCTGAAAGGAGACCTGGGACTATAAACTACACTTCCTAGGCTATAGAGTTGCGTGGTTGGGGTACTGTGATGAATGGAGGATTGTCAAAGTGTCAGGAGAAGCACGAGGGGAGCTACGCTATTGAAGGAGAGACCACATAGGGCAATTGGAAAGTGACCGTTATGGTCACTGTTCATGACTTGATAGTGGGAAAACGACTAAATGGAGTGGGGGGGTGGTAATTAAGTTAGAATTTAAGAGAAAAATCTTTGAAAATTTGCCGCCACTCTAGAATTTATGAACAGATTTTGGGGGAACAGTTGAATTGAAATTCAAAACTGGCTATAAATTACAGATGGTTGACCAACAAAAAACACTTGGAATTTTGAGAATTGAGGTGTTGAGCTATCAAGCGCAGATGATTCTTGACTATTTCGAGGCTTTGGTAGCGAGTTCAGTGTTTGAGAAATTGTCGAGGGAAACTTAGGAGCTCTGAACTAGCATTATGTCGGCAACCATAGATACTTCAAGTGTTGGCGAAGCAATGGTAGCTGAGGGAGCTGCCCTGAAGGTAGCTAGTGTGGAGGTACCGACAGAATTCCCAAATAACCAAGGTCACGTAGGCCGAGGCCTATGCAGCCCAAAGAGGGTCCCAAGGCAAAGAAGGATAAGCAGAAAGAAACACAGTGGGTGTGTGAGTCGCCAAGGAAACACCATAAGAAAGAAAAGCCTACTGCACAGGAGAAGGGCAAGGTAGTAGACCTGGAGTCTGATGAGGACATAGAAGACGTTAGTGTGGGCATGGAAGACGTTGACATGGGGGCAGAAGGCATTGGCGTTGAGGGGGAAGACCCTATCTCCAAGCTGCCAACATATGTCCCTCTGCGCTGAGGCAAGGTGAAGGTACCAAATGACATCGACGAGACCAAAATCGCACTTTTCACACCATTTCTGCCAAACAAAATCACATTTGAAGGTTCGTGCCTAGTGTGCGTTCCCCATTTGAAGCTGGAGGATTGGGATTTGGCAGATACAAAGAACTTTCCCTATTTGACGATTGATACATTCATGCACTGCGTCTTCTATAAAGACTCTGGTGTGACCGTGCTGGATCTGAGATAGTAGATAAAAGGGGTAGACAAGGCAGGACTGCTGAACCTGCTATGGGTGTCCAATTAAAACCACACGCCCATAACTTTGATAGTGATTAATAAGCTATTATGCTTGGTGCACGATGGGTGCCTGTGGTTAGGAGACTCGATGCCGATCACTGACATGTTGATCCATAGGATCACTTTGCTCCTGCATTCAGGCTTGAATCCGGTCATGGAATTTGGTGGAAAGACGGGTGAGTGCGACCTCAACAAACAAATGAAAGATAAGTTCAAGCTTGCCAAGAAGTTGCGCGGCTACTCCATTTCCAGCATAACCAACCCCGTGGTTAAAGTATCCACCTAGATCTTGGCGGGGAAAATCATGAGGAAGTGTCGTGCTGATGAAGTGTCGGCATCGGTGGTATATTTAGCGCCCTAGTGCGCGGAGGACGTACAATTTAACCGGGTGCACTACCTTTGTAGCGAGTTCCTCGCGAACTGCATAGAAGCGCAAGACTAAAGAAAGACATTCCACTATGCATGGCTACTGCTGTTGATTGTACTGGTTGCGTGGGAATTACTAAAGGACAGTCAGTTTCCTCCGACTACAGCAGAGCTGCCAGAAGTAGTGAAGCTCACTTCGGTCTGGGCCATGAAGGACTCCCAAAGGGTCAAGGACAATAAGATATTCTGGATTCTCATGGAATCAAGCATCTGCACCACAATCAACTGCAATCCGTAGCTCTCACCAACTGCCTTTGAGTAGTTGTCTGAATATGTGGAGTTCAAGGCGAACTTCCACTGCATTTCCATCAGAGCACGGAAGGACCCCAAACAAAATGGTATGATCTTCCATACCTGGCGACAGATGATGCAATCACCATGGTTCTGGAGAGTTGGCTGGCAGAATGGCGCAAAACCTCAAACTTTTCAGCTGAGTCTAGTAAGTCTGCCATGAAGCAGAAGAAGGAAGAGGCCAGGTTAAAGATGGAGAAGTTGGCTGAAAGACGGAGGAAGGAAGCTGAGGACAAAGCCAAAGCAGAGCATGAAGCCAAAAAGCAAACAGAAGAGGAGGAAGAAGAGGATGACCACGACCCTGATAGGAGTTAGAAGTCGCCTTATCCATAGACAAACAAGGAGGAGCAGCACTCAGAGCAGGGAGGAGCAGACCCAAAGACTACTCCATTCCAGGTTAAGCACACAAGGGAGCAAGAGAAAGTAGGGCTGCGTAAGAAGTCCAAGGCTAGCAAATCGTCCCTTGCCCTAATCACCTTGACAATGGGTGATTTGAATGATATCAGTGATACAGTGAAGGATGAAACCATGAAACTGTTGCAGCAGTTCAAGGAGCAGCAGAAACAGGCCTTGGTTGCCATTCAAATGGGTTTGCGTAAGCTGTAGATTTAGGCTACTCAGGTGTAGACCACTGTAGGGAGGGGTAGCGCGACGTCGAGTAGTTTGGTGCCTGGAACCTCAAATGCAGCAGAGATGGTCCGTTCAATGGATCCCTAGGATGTCGCACTTCCAGATGGTGCATTGACTACAGAAACAGAGGCTGACAGGGCTACTTTCAGCGCCATCAAGAAAGTTGGTTTAAACTTAGCCACTCTTCCAAGTGAAGCCCTTCACACCCTGGAGGATGTGTGATCACAGAACTATGGGCCTGGGAAAAATGTGCCTTGAATGTTATCAATGAGTAGAAGGTGAACAATGCACAGATGTTCATTGAAAAATCGTTCACGATTGATCTTCTTAAGAAGGTCATAGAAAAGAATGAACGCACAACAGTTGTGGTGGCTAAGGCATGCCAGACTGTTCTAGAGCTAAACATCCCAGAAGATGCGCCAGTCGACGGAAGGATCCAGAAGCTCATTGCAAGTGTGAATGAGGCACGAATAGAGCTGGCTAAGGTTCAGTTTGAATTGAAACTTAAGATCACAGAACTTGAGTTGAGGGCCCAACCTTCAACTCCACCAGAAGTCAGAGAGCAGCGCGAGACCGATGTCAAAGATGTTGTTGCAGCTATCGATACCATAGTGAAGGATTGCACTGCGCTCTTTGAACAGGCGCTTGAAGTAGTTACCGGTCTACAAGATGACCCTAACTTGCAAAGGCTAGAAACTGAAGCACGAGAGTTATAGAAGAGGTACAACAAGGTCAAAGCGAGTGCACACAGTCACCATCACGCAGAGGTTGGCAAAGCTGCAGGAAGCGAAGGTACTAAAGGAACAGGTGGACGTAGCTCAGTGCAAGGAGGCAGTATTGAAGGCTAGATTGTGGCCTTAGCTAGAGGAAGCCTATGTGCTCATGACCTCCATTGAAGGAAAATTGGCCAGTTGTCAGGTGACACAACATAAAATACAAGGAGATAGCGCAGGACTAGTGATGAAGCAATTGGTCGAGCAGGCTAAGCAAGCGGCGACGCAGTGTACCATCGAGGTTGCAGTAGTATAGGTGGAGTTGGGAGGTCTTCGTGACAAGATCTTTGCACTGGCTGAGTAACTTGAGGCGAGTCACTAGATTTGTGTTGGGGGCCTGTTGGGAACAGGTCCCCTAGGGTCAATTTTGGGGTTAAAAACCCAAATTTTGGGGTTAAAGGCCCAAGTTTTGTATAAAGAATGTAAAGTCTCCGCATTTTGTGGTGGTAGAGTGCGAAGATGTAAACAATAAGAAAGGTTTCCACCCTTAGTTTAGATAAATTGTGTCGGCTTGATGAGATTCACCCCTGGTCCACTGCTCATGGGAATGTATAAAAAGGGAGTCTTAGAAGAGTCTAAGGTAGTTCAGTTCTTAGTAAGTTTTTGGGTAATTGATTGATGTAATGGGTCTGTGAGAGCTAAGAGAGAAGAGTCTTGGCGTAGGAGGATGATATGTAGTTGAGTGCGCGGACCCCTGCAGCTATGTGCACAGGGAAGATAGAGTTTGTATTGGAGATATGAACCATCAGTAAAGAGAATTATTCTGGGATATCTGCTATGAGCTATTTTACTTCTGTTATAGATGTATGTAGTTATGTTATGTTGAATTCTAGGTTTATGATTTAATGTTATATCAATGAGCGAATTTATGTGCATTAATTTGTCATATGAATGCAAGTAAGAATATTTGTTTACGCGAAGATAATCATAATGCATGTTGAAGTTAACTAATACTTAAGCTAATCTAGGTAGACATAGAAGTAAGAGTAATTACAAAGGTGCGTAAGCATCTGAATTGCCTATTTAGGGTCCACAAAGGATGATCGCAGACCTTCGTGAAGGTTTCAAAGCCGAATAAGAGAAGTACATGTAGGTTTTAACCCCGTACAGAAATTACCTGCATACGAATTCTAAAACATAGAAAATAAACAATGTGAGAGCATAACACATAAAACACATATACATAGAGATTTTCCCCTGGATCCCAAAACCGGACACCAGCTTGTTTTTCATTTATATTCCTTTCAATTTTAATACATATTTTAACATGGCGAACATCAATACCATGGATCGAAAACCATCGCGTCCAAAACCATGGACCGAAAACCATAGGTAGGTTCGCCCAACCTAATATAGGGTCCAAAAAAAAAATTTTCCCGGGGCACTGCCCCAGACCCTGTAGAGGGGGACTACCTACCCACCTTAAACCCCCCAAACACGGGGCACTACCACCCCCCTGTGACCCCCCCGCTGCGCAATCGACGCAACGAAGGGGGGCTCCACCCCCCCTCTAACCCCCCGGTTCACTACATAGGTTAGTCGTGGAAAGAATATAACACAACCCAATAGTACATCGATAAGCCCTAAAAATATTATTAGTGTGCACAAAGGAAGAGTTAGGGCATAAAACGACATCACAACTATCTCAGGGTGTGGAAAGTTGGTTCTTGCATCCCCCTATACTGCTTCGGGTGAGACTTTAGTCCACGCTCCATGGATTGATGCCGAAAGGGCTAGCAGTGTAGGGATTTGGTTGGCTAATTAACATTGAACCTGGGTCAGGGCCCATCAAGCCAACAAGCCCCCTGAAAAGAAAAATTATGCAAAAAACTACATACCAAAGTTAGGGTTATGAGAAAAAAAATTCAAATATGTATAATCATGCCCAGATCTGAAGAGAAGCATAATGATGACTAGATAGAAAGCAAATCTACAAAAAATAATGAGTGCCCAGATAACAAAAATGAAGAATCTACATGTTGATGGTTAAATTCAAAGAATATGCTAGATCATAGTAGCCATGGCTCTGATACCATGTTAGAATATTAGATCTACTAAACTAGCTATCTATCTAAGAAACCAACAATATATCAACATATAAATAATAACAAAAAGAGAACAAGGAAAAATAATACAACAGATATATGTGGTTCACCCAATTGGGCTACGTCCACGGGAAGGTTGTTTTCTATTATCTCTAGGAATATCCTACAATCTTACAAAGAGAGAAACTACAAATAACTCGATACAAATGGTAGTATGCTGTGAGCACATGATAAGATGTGATGGTATCACAAAATGGTATACCTTAAGAGGCTCCCTTGACCTTATTATATACCTAGAGATGTGGAGGAATTATTTTCACTTATTAAATGTGGGATAATATAATTCTCCGAAATAACACCTCTTTATATAATAAATGGATACAAGAGTATCCTATGCCATAACAAATATGGGATATAATGTATTACTCTTTACATAAGATTGTAGACAAATTTCGACATAATACAAAGACATTATTACCTTCCAAGGAATATAATATATTCCAACAGGCTTGATCCATATCATGAAAAGCAATAAATTTTTTGGTAAAAATCACATCATTAGAGTTTTGTCTCAAAAGCAAGAAAACTTTCGGTAAAAATCACATCATTACAATTATACTTCTAGTCCCCTATTATTAATTTAATTTTACAAATATTTATCATTTTTTGATTCAAAATTTATTTTTATATTATTTTTGATCGTCTCTTTAATTTAATTAATAATTAATAATTAATAATTTACATTAACATTTGTTGACAGGGGGAGAATTTCCTCCTACAACAAGGGTGTTATCACCTAATTAGGGTCTCAATTAGACCCATTTTCGTTTAGTATGATGACATTCCCCAGAACAAAGGGTTGGTTGCATGTGCTATTCTATTTCAATGAAATGATTAAAACTAAACCAAAAAGGGAAAATATATGACATAATAAATTATTAACTAAAAAACATTAACAAATTTATATATACTATTGTGTTTAAGATGGGCTATTAGTAATTCAAATAGAAAGGGAGGAGAAAATCACCCAAGTACAATCCTTTGGGATAATATTTTTATAGACTGGTATGTGGGCTCAATCAATCACTTTATATATTTGAGCTCCTATTAAAAGAGACTTTTAGTGATTATATTTATTTATTTTTTATTTTTATTTACATGCAATAAATTGAACTAGTTTTGCAATGAAATTGAAACAATCTCATTAATGAGATCAAATATTTAGGCTATAATTTGAATATCAGAAAGGAAAAAACGATATACTAAAAGCTTCAGAATAAATCTTAATTCTCTAAATATCCTAATGAGTCTTTAAGCTTTTCGTTTCAAAAGAAAAGAATAAATGTATGATATAAAATACTAGTTATACATATAAAAAAATTATAAAGATATATGATATTCTAAATTGTTGATGAGAAAATTGTCCCCGTCAACATTTTGGGGACCACTCAATTAGAGCCCCAAGTTACACTCTTTTCCATTTGTGATGGTGGTTCCAACTGGTTTTATTTTGGACTAGATACCCAAACATAAATTGCTCTAGTGGATGCAGACTTAAATGCTCTAAAAGATATAAGGAAGGGATGGAAGTGGATTGATAATCGTTTTTTTTTGTTGTTGTGGTTCACGGACACCCTGGTCAACAGGTGGTGCTACGTCCACGGAAAAATCTGGGTTGATCAACCCCGAAGGGAATCTAGCCTTGCGGCCCACTAGCTAGGCCTAACCCCAATGGCTTCGGGGATCGATAATGGTTAATGAAGAAGTAAATATAAATATAAATTAAACTATAATAAATACTTACTAACACGGGTGTTGATATTTATATGTGAAAAGGAAAGATAACACATGATTGAAAATATAGATTTCAAAGCTATATCATTAATCAAAACAATATGATGATAAATTACTTTAATTAAATAGTTAATTGAATTAATTTCATAAAACATTCACATATAATTTTGTTCCTCTTACACTTACAATCAACATACAACAGTATATTGAAAGTGACAATATCTCAATTAATTAATCATAAGCATAAGAGAAGACTCCAATTATAAATTGTGTTAGAGCCTAGATTGACCTTAGGCTGAAGAAATGCAATCCTAGGATAACCACAAACCAAGCTTAACCTAGTAGCTAGCCCTACCAGGTCGGGAGAGGGCTCTCTCCTTATGAATCTCAGTCAAGAAGACCGGATCATGAACAAGATTTTATGCTAGGTATAGTAGCTCTAGGGTTTTGATTTATTTTGTTGTGTTTTTGCTGGATCAGATGGAGCTAGGCAATTTGGGTCTGGGAAATTACATCGAGATGCAGGGTGTTCTATGGGGTAAGGTAGGTATGATCTTCAGCGCCTGAAATCTAGTAAGTTGGGATGTCTAAGACTAGTGAGGAGCTGAGGAGGGCATGTAAAGATCATGTATCCTTCTCAAACAACAGAAAACATAGAATACTAAACGGTTTCCCAAGGTTGAGCACTGTAAACAATGAATTCTACCTATCTATCTTGATATCATTCAGTTAGAATAAGTGAAATAGATTGTGGCATACATAAAACATGTGAAAAACTGATAACAAGAGAAGAAACTATGCAAAAGGACCATAACACAGGTATCCCATAAAAATAGCTGCAACTCCTTTTAATTTCCTTGCCAAACTACTTACAATGATGTACAATATTGTTCAGAGAATCCAAGTGAATCCAAACCTTGCAAATGAGAAGAAAATACATAATATAGACAACAAAATCAGTCATCCTGACCATCAGGGGTCGAATCCATGAGAAGAGGGGTGGTTTCAACCATTTCCAAACAAAAACCAGGAATATAGGCAGTCAAAAAATTTGCCTCTATAAGTAGGGAAACTGATTCATTTGCTTCAAAACCACCTCTAACTAATGAATCCAGCCTCAACACTATTTTACCATCACAATTACATACCATGTCATCAATTACATCAGTAAAAACAACCATGAGGAGAGATAAATTATATTCTAGTCAAAACAGGCAAAATTTTGATTTTATGAGCAAAATGGTCAAAAGCACAGTGCCACTGGCCAAAATCGCAGTGCCACTTTCAACACACTTTTGGAGGCCTTCCCCTTAGCCACATTGAGCCCATGATAGCTCATTGGAAAGGGCTTCAAGTCTAGTTTTTGGAACACCTGAAATTTTTGAATTTGGAGGTCATTTTCCTCCTCAAAACTTGAATCTCCCAAGGCTGCTTCTGTGTGTCCAAAAAGAGGTAGAGAGGTCATTTTTTGATAGTTTTTGGACCTTTTGGTGACCTAGATTTGCTCCAAAACTTCTGAAAATTTCTAGGATGCATGTCCTCATCCTCCTAAATCCAAATATGCAAAAATTTTCTCCATTTGATTCTCCAGGTAAAAGCGCAGTGCCAGTGGCACTGCGCTTATGGGCAAAATTTATGTGTTTAAAGTTACAAAATTGCAAAAAATGCCAAAACTTTCCAAAATTTGCCAAAATTGTGCATGGGACACCACCATCAGCCGCTTTTATGGGCTAGGGAGGTTTCAGACAATATCTTCAATCTATCTTGCTCCTTTTTGCCTTTCAAAGCTCTCCTTAGCCTAGCCTTTAACTTTTGAATTCTCATCTTACAAATTTTGTTGCGGGTCATGTAATGGTAGTCCATGTGTCGGAGCATCTTCTTATCCTTGTTGGCCTTCTCAATTAGCCCTTCAAGATGTATGTTGACCCTCTCAAGCTAAGTTTCCCTAGCATTTTCGATCTCTTGCTCAATTGGAGTCGATGTGACATGACCCTCTTTGGCCATTTGCCTGTTTGCTTTGATCATTTGCATCTCCATGAGCACTTGCTTGTCATTCAATTGTTTGTTTTGCTGCTCTAAATATTTGATGATGAACTTGGCTCTCTCTAAGTTGTCCACCAAGGATTGTATTTGAGCTTCTCTTTCTTGAATGATGAGGTCTTTGATGGTGTTTTCATCCTGAGCCTCCAAGTCAATAATGCGACTTCCATGATGAGTGAAGTGTTGTTATGGCTCCTCATGCTCAATAAGGTCAAAATCTCTTTCCTGCTCATCACCAAGATCTTCCTCTTGTAACTTTTCCTTGCCTTTGCTTAATCGCTCAACCTGTACCTATTTTTTTGATGTAGAAGGCAAAGCCCCTTCCACACCTTGTGGAGCAAACACCTGCCTAGCAGCTGTAAAAAGTCTCCTTGTGCCTCTCTGATATGTTAAATACACTGGCACCTCAGCAGTTTTGGTTTCCTCAGCCTCTTCCCTTGTTTCTCCATGGCTAGAAGGCACACCTTCTTCTTGATGCACTAGTGACAATGAGGTGACACCTTATGTAGATGAGTCACAAAAATTTTGGCCAACTCATGGTGAAACTGAACTCTTTCCACCATTTCAAAAAATTCAAAACATGCTTGATGTTTGAAAAAAGAAACTACAAGTGGGCAAGCCTGTAATTCCCTCAAACTAGTGGGCTCGTCTCTGATGATTCTTCCTCCTTTATGAGGTTTCCTTTGTTGTCTATGTCTCTCCATGGAGTTGTCACTAAGTGTCTCTTCTTCATACTCATAATCACTGTCTCTATCCATGTTTTCCTTTGGCTTGAACAATATGGTTATATATGGATAGTGTTATGGATAGTGGTGTGGAGGAATGTAGTGGGCAGAATGTATAGATGAGGGAGTTTGGAAAAATGTATGTGTGAGGGGGATTTGGGGAGAAATAGAAAGTGGATAGGTTAGGAAAACAATAGTAGAGATGAGGGTTTTAGTTCATGAGGTAAATTGTAGGAAAACTAGGGCTTTCCCTAGAAACTAGGGTTTTGATTTTGGAGATGAAAAACCACAAAAACCTGATATAAAAACCCTAGACCACAAGAGATATTAGCGTACTTACTTGCAAAAGAGGGAAACTTGAATAAATGTGGTGAAATTTGGCAATTTGAGGTGATTTGGGGCTTCTCTGGGCAAAGCACAACGCCTCCTACAGGAGTGCAGTGCTGGTCTCAAAGCGCAACCCCTGTGTATTTTTACACTGCAAAAATTCTCCAGAAGCGCAACGCTGCTCCAAATTCTCCATAAGCGTAGCGCTTTGCTATGTTTGCTCAAGAACACTTGAAAATTGACCTTTGCTCTCTTCTTGATTCTTTAATCTTTAATAATGACACAATGGAATGAAAAAGAGGAGGATGAGTTTATATATTTTCACCTTTTGATTTTTTGCTTGTGAAAACCCACTTTTGTAATGTTTATTTGTCTTTTAAGATGCTCTGTTTTTTTTTTTTTTCCATGCTTGTTTTCTTTTTCTTGGCAAGTGGACTGATGCTCAAAATCACTTGATTTTTGCAGTGGCATGTATTTGGCAACATCACAAGATGTCTAGGTGCAGCAGGGAACAATTATTACATATGAGAAAATAAAATTACATCAAATTTGAAGATAAAACACAAATGCTCTGTTTTCACCTCAAAACTTGTTTTGAGGTGAGAACTACATTAAGCTTTCAAAATCACAAATTATGACTTTACCCATCATTATTGGCCTCCTCATGTCCTTGCTGACCATTATTAGCATATAATCACTGAATTTGACCATGGTGGAAACCCTAAGACCTAATGAGACCAAACCCTAGGATTTGATGAAATGGACTACAAAATGAACATGAATCATGACTGAAAAGTATGAAAGAAGATCAGCAAGTACATATCATGAGAGAAAAACTAAAGTAAACCCTACCATCAGTGGATCCATGACCTAATGGAATGCAACCTCATCAGAATGAGACTCCTACTATGAAATGCAAAAGAGCAGATTTTGATCATTAATGGCAGTGTGAAGACACTGACATTAAAATTGGCTCCAATGGGGATGGTAGCTCCTTGGAGGTGCCAAGAACACCATAGACTTAGTAGCATTGTCCATTGGGCAACGGAGTCAACCTCTTCAAAAACTGAAAACTGACACTATGTAAATGGAAACTGACTCATGACTCAAACTGTGACTAGAAACTGAATTAAACACACTAACCTCACACAAATCATTCAACTTTATAGCCTTCGCCTCAGGACCCAAGCTGAAATGACTGTGTACCCGGAAATATTGCAATGAAATGGAAAACGGTATATACAATGATCATGTCATGGTTTTAGAAATCACCTCAGAAGAAGTAGTGCTTCAGGAGCCTACCATTTACTGGCCCTCCTGAACAATCTTGACCGTCCATCTCTTTGAGCAGAAGGGCATTCTGTCCTCTGTATGCTGCAATCTTATAGGGTCCTTTCCATAAGTTTTCAAACTTCCCGTGCTTTCCTTTGTCCTCATTCTGAGCATCCCACCGCAACACTACATCCTCTAGCTAGAATTTATCTACTTTGGTCCTCCGATCATAGATTCTCTTGATCTTTTCCTGCAATTTGAAAGTGTTTTGGAAAACTTCATCCCTTTTTTGCTTCAGATGAATCATCTGATTGATTCTTCACTAAAAGTCATCCCCTTCACTGCTAGCCTCCTGTAAAAGTCTCACAACCGGAGCCACAAGAGAGGTTGGAAAAACTGTGTCAATGCCATAAACTAATTCAATGGAGACATACCTATGGATTTCTTCTGGCTCACTCTGTTAGCCCACAAGGCATTTCCTGTGCCAACTTTTCTTATTTGCTTCCAACATCTTCTTGATGATGTTCACCAAAGACTTATTGGATGATTCAGCCAGACCATTTCCCTGCAGGTAATATGCTATAGAATGACCCAAAGTAATCTTATAATTAATACAAAAGTTGATCATCTTCTTTGATTTGAATGCGGTTGCATTATATGTGATGATTTTACTAGGACAATCGAAACGAGATAAAATATTTGATTCTAAAAATTGGATGATTACTGTATATGTGGCTTGTCTGGTCGGAATTGCTTCAATCCACTTGGTAAAGTAGTTGGTTGCTGTTAGGATCCATTTGTGTTGTGCCAATGATGTTGGATGAATTTCCCTGATGAAATCGATCCCCTGCTGCTGAAATGGTGCATTGACTTCAACCGGTTTCAGAGGAAGAGGCATTAGTTTTCTTTTCCCTTGTGTTATACTCCTATACCAGTAGGTGTCATATTTCGTGATTGGCATTGGTAAGCTCTGTAATATGTTCATACCTTCTCTGGTTTCAAAGGTTTTCCATATTGTCAAAAAAATCAAAAAAATCTAAAAAATGTAAAGAGGGTATGCCCTAAAAGAAAAATCAAAGGGCCAAAAGAATGAAAGGGTCAAAAAATGAAAGAAATGAACCCCAATCAAACGGACCAGGAAAGTGTGCAAGTCCAAAATGCCACTACTATTCCATTTTTGCAATAATTTGATGGTGTGCAGCTTGTTGACCTATGCATCCATTGATGAATGGCCAAACAACTTAATCTTGGCTAGTTCATGTTTGAATTTACTTGTTTTAGAGATAGAGAATAAAATCCATCCAAACTGTTCAATCTTGGCAGATAAGTAGATAGATAGAGAAGCAAAGGAGCTCAACAGTTAAATCTGAGCCCTTGGAGGTTATAAGTGTAGATTTAGGTAGGATTGCAATAAAAAGAAAAGAAGATGATGAGGGCTTGCTAGTTCAAGTGCAGCCAAAGAAAGAAGAGAAAATGCTAGGCAAAGTAGGTTGGGTAGACAGAATGGTGTTGCAGAAGCATTCTTGTGATTGATTTTGTTTCCAAAAGGGGTGAATTTTATTCCTATCGCAAATGCATGACAGACATTTTGATGTAGCTCAGGCGAGGCAGATTCTATGACTAACTCCCCTTCATCCTTTTCCCCCAATCATTCACTAACTTCCTTCAAAGACATTAAGATCTGCTTAAAAGTCACCCAAATCACTTCATCTCATTTCATAAAAGGCCTAAGTAAAACTCCTTTTACTTAGGAAATTGGTACAAATTTCACATAATTCCCTTTTATTTACCCTAAGCCTAAGTCGTTAACCATATGACTTAGCGCTATCGTTTCAAAATTAATTCCCTCATATTAACTCTAACTTTATTGTATAAATCCCGTGAAAACCCTTCCCTTCCCCGTATTATGTATATATGTTAAAAAACCCCGATTGTTAATACATTCCCGCCCCTGGTTAACTATAACCCTATCATCGTATGTAAGACAGGGATTAATTAACCCCACATTGATTAATAACCTAACCTAATCACCCCATGAACCAATCAACTCTGCCCCGATACCATTAAAAAACCCCCTTTATTGTGTCGGGCCCGCTATTTAAACCTCCGCCACCTTCGCTGAGTGCTGATCGTCAGATCTGGGCCTGTTCATCCAACGGCCCAAGATCGTATCGCGACCCCCCCATCTGCCGACCTTGAACTCTTGGGGAGTCGGCGGTATTGCTCCCGTACCCTTGCCACGCGTCGCACTCCTGCCATGATCGCTGCCTCCTCGCCCGATACCGCTTAACCCCAAAAGCTGTGTGGAGGGAAACCGCTTACCACCCCTCCACTAAACGACAAAACGTCAAATCAAGGTGATGTCAGCATGCAGTAAATGCCAAAAGCCCCACCAAATCCAAAATCTTTGTTAAAACCACGATAAATGTCATTTTCGCCCATTTTTCTCTGCACAGCCTTGCATGCGAGTTACGTCCAGTGCATTGCTCGAAGCTTACAATCCACCACCCGGCCAACAAATTTCAACGTCCTGCTCTGCATATTTTCGATCAACCTACCAAGTACCTGGTTCGCCTTTAAAAATAGGTATTTACCCAATTTTCCTCCCGAACCTGTAATTCATTTTTTCCTCTGCAAATTTTACCCAAGATAGCCAAATTTAAGTAAAATCAACCTGCTGCTTTCATACAAATACACCTAGAACTCCTGTTTCACCCATTTTCTCCACAGAAGCTCGACTTCCAGTTTGAAAACACAAGAACCAAACATGGAAGCTCCTGTGGCCCTGAACGTCACGCCCCTCAATGCACCTCATAAAGACCAGGATTATTTACCCTTGGCTGACAGAGATTTTCAAATAACGGAGTTATCTGGTGGCATGAACCACCTCCAGGCATTTTGCGAAATTAGGAATAGTTATCGGAGCAACTCTGATATCTATGGAATATGGGAATCTAATCTTCCCACATATTACCTTCCCTTAGTCAATGTTTTCCCAGATATTATACACCAATGCTGTGCCAACTATGAACCTGCCCAGAGAGCAGTTATGACCCCATTCCAAACTATCCTCTTTTACATAACTACTGAATCCATCAATGAGATGTTATATTTCAAACCCACTCAGCCTCTGGCTCCTCTTTCCATGGGATTTTTTCTTGAGCAAAGCTCTCAATTCCCCAATTCAAAAATAACCCGTATTGCTCAATTATTCATGAAACCAGATTGCCAGCCCCAAAGCCCACCTCCCTATGTGCATGCTTGGTTCATCGAAGAAGGAAACTCCTTATTGATATGATATCCTTCATCTTGGGATTTAAGACAAGTGAGTTTGTTGATGAGACCACCTTAGTTCTATTGTCAATGTTTACTGCAGGACAGCCTCCTGCTATCAAATATGACTATGCCACTTTCATTGCCAACAAGATCCATGACCAATTCATAAATCTGGATAGAGAAGGAGTCTTCAAGTACTCATCTTACATATACCACCTGCTATTATATTATCAGCCAGACAGCTTTCCATTTCCCATTAGGAAATTGGATTCTAA